>JASCQY010016179.1:0-10239 GCA_030264315.1 Sardinella tawilis
TTCCTGCAAACTAAAAAAGGCTGAAACAGGAAAACCACAGCGCATTTTTAACATAAACCGGGGCACAATGCATTTATTTATAGTGGAGAACATGGCAAAATTAATGAAAAAACGACTGAATGAGACCTTTAAATTTCACCCTTTTGCCTACATTTTGGGGTAGTCGGTCAGTATGTTCCTAACAGCATCCCTATCTTCCTCTGCCTGCACAGCAAACACCTTGGCTGTTACATCCTCTGTTATATCCCCTGCCTTAGAGGACTGAACTCAGGGGTTTGGACCACTGAATACCTAAATGCATGGACCTCACTAGGCTTGAAAGGCTTAGCCTCCGGGCTAATAGGTGGAATATGCCCGTGCCAAAAACATTTCATCATACTTAAAGGTAGGGTATGGAATTCTATTTTTTGGCTATTTTTGTGAAATTATTTGAAATCCTTTTCATCAACTACTCACATGCAGCCACTGAGTTGGAAGCACTGATATGAAAACTAAATATGTCAACCATCTGTGGAATGGACAGGCCTTGAAAAACTATAACCAATCATTTGACAGACCAGCATTCCCCACTGGACAATAATGTCAATCAAATGGTCGTACTCAACCACTGGAGGAAAGGGACAAGAACGTGGGTAGGACCATTTTCAAAATCTGACAGTGTTTGAGATATCTTACATAAAAACAATGTAGGAGGCCTTTTGACAGTAGACTTATCTGGATGTGTTGTTTACTGCTTTCTTTGAGTTACTATCAATAGACAAAATGTATATGTATTTTTTTATTTTTAACTACAACTGATAACCTTTGCTCTGTGTGTGCTGCTAATACTGTACATGCAAGATTATGAATTTCTGGCTGTTCATTGTTTGTCACCCCACTAGTTCTCTAAAATTCAAACAAACGAAAAACACATTAAACATAATGAAATGTTTTGATTTTATTTGACTTATCTATTTGATAATGTTATGGCATCAATCAAAACAAGGCCTGACGACTTGCTCTTGTCTCCATCACAACATTCAAGTTTACTCCAGTGAAGTTAAATGAATGAACTCTCTCATGGATTTGCACTCTGTCAAGGTCCTCTTTAATTTGTCACAGTCTTTAGAGGGTTAATTAAAAGGCCCCAGAGTAGCGGTACTCTGAGAGTTGTGGTCTTTGGCAAACAACATCAAGCACTGTTGTCATTTCAGTCCCACAGGATATGCCACAGAGACATGCAGTAATCTCACAAACTGACAACAGCCACGACGCATCCATGATGCAACTTGTTATTACACGCTGAACTGTTCAAAACTAAAACAAACAATATGAAAGTTTTTGCCAGTGACTACAGAGGTAGACAAAATGTGTTTCAGTCAAATTTGATCTAAATTACTTTTTTTTCTCTCTCAAAAACATATTTTACTCAACTCAACTCAAAATGAATTGCTGATAACGGTTTCCTTTTGTATATGCTCATAGCCATCTGGTGAATGTTGGCACCAATGCAGTGAGCAAATTCATGTTTAAAATAATGTCTTTGAAAGCAATATTAGTGCAACCTATTCACATAGTTCAATTCAGATTAAAACAAGGATTCACACAATGCCTTTTTAAAATGAACATAACCTGATGATCAGGAGATATGGATACTTCCCCATTCATTCAGATACAGTACAAGTAGAGATAAAAATGTGATTAAGGGTAGGGGTAGCCCATTCATAAATCCTAGAAAAATGAACAAATGATGGCAATATTATGACAAATTGGAATGATGGAATTGGTACTGTAATGTAATCTGACCTGAGTCAACATTCAGATGCTTTCTACTTCATATTAAGGTGGTAATGGGCCATAGCTTGACAGTGATGGTTGCGATGCTTTTAGTCCTCTTGTATAGACCTAAACATTTTGCAGGAAATGTAGTATATACATGATTTTCTTTTTGGAAGAGGTCCACAATGACATAAAGACCGCGTAAAGTGTCAAAGATCAAGATGACTGGGTTTAGGATGTGGAAGTATTTAACATGTTAAATGCTACAGATCCCTGTGCACCAGACCAACCAAACACAAGAACAGCTTCTTTCTCACTCTCCTGAAAGGCTGATAAGTTTATAGTTTATATATTTGCAGTTGGGTGACCTACACTTTTGTCATTCAAATAGCCTGGGAATACCCATGCTGCCTTGCGCGCTCGTTCCAAACTGCACGGCAGCCTGGAGACCATCGCGTAAATTTTCGCATGGATTTGGGAACCAATCACAGAACAGGGAGAGATGGCAAGACGGTGCACGAACCTTTGGACAAACGGAACCTAAAGTCCCCTACGAGAAAATGTATAGACTGAATCTCTTGAGATTTAGGATGGTGTTAGCCAGGCTACCATTCAAACACTTCTCAAACAAAACATGCTTTCATTCCATAATCTTGCACATATTTACACATTACATAGATACTTTATCATTCCAAATGTACTTTTGCACACTTCACTGCTCTATTAGTTGCACTTCACATCTCACTCCTTGCGCAAGATGTATACTTTATTATGTCCTATTTTTATATTATGTAGGTTCCTATATGTATAACGTTGTCTCTCTGTGTGTCTATATACATGTATTTCTCTTTGTCTGTTGAATTTGACCCTACAGTATATGTTGAATGTTAAAGCAACACTCCACCATTTGTGGAAATATGTTCATTTTCCATCTCCCCATGAGTTAATTCATTGAGCCACACCTTTCTCCTGTTCATCCAGTCCTTCTCTGAGTCTGGCGCTACCTACAGTATTTAGCATTTATCATTGAAGCGGATTAGACCAGGCGAGATGCTAATGGTCCAATCCGATTCAATGATACATGCTAATTTGGAGCTAAAATTGGTATCGCCAGACTCAGAGAAGGACTGGATGAACAGGAGAATGATATGGCTCAGTTAACTAACTCGAGGGGAGATGGAAAATGAACATATTTCCACAAATGGTGGAGTGTTGCTTTCACATCTACCAAAGTCAAATTCCTTGTGTACAGTATGTACTGTAAGTATACTATCTAATTCTGATTCAGATGTTCTCGGGGTATGTTAAATACGGTACAACGTGTTACAATAAATGAGTCAGTTGGAATCTATTCATTATTATTATGGTTTGTACCTGTTCTTTCTGTTATCATTTATGAAAAACTAATTGGACTGTGTATGAAATGTGCCAGAGCATGTCACTTGGTACTTTAATTTAATTAATAGCCCATGGGAATAAGCCCAGGGGAGTAATGTGGCAGCTTTGGGAAGAATATATTCATTAACATTTTGAAAGACTGAATACTCACTCACTAAGGACTCACTAAGACCAACTCATAACACATCGGAGTTGGTCTTAGTGAGTTAGGAGTCCTCTGGGTTACTTCTAAGCTGTCCTAGACTTGGGTACTATTTTTTGGCCTAAAATGTTTTGTGAATGCCTCTTATTCTAAGAAATGAGGTGTCCTAAAGTTACGACTGACACAGCCATAATTTTGAGGAGTTTCTCCTACATTTGCTAGATAGGAACTACTTTTAGCCTTGAGATTCTTAGTGAATACGGCCCCTGGCCAATTAGCTATCAGAGTGAGGCAGCACAAGATTACTTCACACTATCAGTGAAGGGCTGATCCCATCTGTTTTAACGTAAACACCTCCAGCAAGAAACTGTTTTTCAATATGTGAGTTCAGATCCTCCTTTTAATGGGACTTCTCAACATTTGAAGGTCAGTTATAATGACTGCCGTGAAAGTATACAAGGAATACAAGGAAGTTTGTCACATGCATATGATTAAGGGAAACCTTGGGCAGATCATGGGCTCAAGGGGCCAACCCAACTGCTGGGTCATGCTGGTAGTGTAAGACTGTATGTGTGTGTGTGAGTGTGTGTGTGAGGGGCAGGGGATACTAAGGGTGAGACAATAAAAAAAGGGGGGAGGAGGAGGGGGTTATGGTGAAGGCAGGGGTGGAATGATGTGTACTATATGTACAGTATGAAGGGGTTAGAGGGGTAAGGGGCTGTGTATGTGTGTGTGTACTGTATGTGTGTGTGTACTGTATGTGGACTGAATTGGGCCATGCTGTTGAGATGTACAGTATGTCAAAGTGTGCTAAAAGCAATAAACTGAATAAAATTAAAGGTTAACAGCTGGATTCCCTTTTCATTTTGATGCAAGCCATTAGGCCTATCTATAAAGACTAGAGTTTGTCCAAAATATATTGAAATTTGGTATAAAGTCATGTCCAGCCGCAGAACAGAAATTCTTAAGCCAGTTATGGAGACTGTAAAGCCTACTGAAGGGTTCCAATCCCCTTGAATTGAATGGGATCAGGCCCGACACAATACAGCGTCTCCCCAGGCTCTCAATGATGAAACACAGAGTTTCAAGCTCATCTTGAAGCCAGATCGAACTTCTGGCCATGACATCATTCGTTCCAATGTGAACACTTACTCTCAGCAGCAGCAGTACCTGTTGAGTTCGGTGGTGGAAGTTGACAAGTGGGGCGACGAGGAGACCCTGAGACGTACTGTACGATGTACTGTATGTCCAGGGAGGGAAGCAGACGAGGAGCACAACGTTGGACAGAGGTTGTCTGAATGCCCAGGGATTCCATTCAGTCGCAGCGTAGGTGAAGCTGTAAGATCAGCCAGAGGAGCAAAGGAGTCTGAAAGCTCCAACTCCAGACCATGGCGCACAGGAGCAGGAGGAAAGGAACACCGACTGCCACTAGCCACCAACTTGGACCAGGTGAAGGGACCTTGGATAGAGCTCGGAGCGACGCCCACTGTTGAGGGGCCGAGTAGGCATGGTTCCTCTATTGAGGTAAGCCTTGCGCCAAGGTCTGTTTGCTTCTGTCAAAGGACTGAGATCAGTTGTTCGATCAAGGCTAGTTCACCTTTGATCTCCGTTAAGATGGATGCAGAGAACGGAGACCTTTTTGGCATGTTAATGTCCAACAGGTAACGTTAATTCCACAGGATGACAGCTCACAAAAGCCTGCTTAGGTTTAACATGCAGTGAAGGCTTAGTCCATAGTTCAATTGTAAGACAGAACAACTACTTTAAAAGACTTTAAAACACAAAAAGCTGGTTACGTAGCGAGAGCGAGAGCCGGCGTTTTAGCGTGGTGCAGCTGTACGTAAGGGTAACCGGAACCGGCAGTGTCTGGCTAAATGACAAGAGAAACAGCCACTCAGGCTAATTTATTAGAAGACAGCATTATCTACTATGACCTGAAGGCTTAATGTATTTTTTTATGAATGAAGGCATGAAGCAAAATAATAGGCTACAATAATAGCCTACACAGCTTAAAGATATTTTAGTAATATATGGCTATTGCATATGTGAAACCTTGACTGTTAGAGTATGATCGACAAGGTGTGGTATTTAGGTGGTTTAGGACAGGGGTTCTCAACTTTTTTGGTCCGGGGACCCCTCATTGAGAACAAAAAATTCCAAGGACCCTTCATAATCCAGCATATCATTTCACTCATCTCATAACCACAACATTCATTTAACCAGGCTTATATCTGTTTGTCCTGCAAAATGCTAGATGATATTTTGTAGCAAACCTTTACGCTTACAGATGCTTACAGACCGTGCTTACCAAGTCATAGCCTAATACTCAATACATGCGATACACTTATTTTGAGTATCTCACAAATTAATTTCGGAGATATTTCGAGTATATTCGATATATCGTGCAGCCCTACTTAAAATTACTTTGTTGCAGTAGCCTGGGAATACCCATGCTGCCTAGTGTGCTCGTTTTGAACTGCACAGCATGGAGACCATGGCCGAAATTTTCACATGAATTTGGGAACCAATTACAGAACAGGGAGAGACAGCAAGATGATGCACGAACATTTGGACAAACGGAACCCGAAGTCCCCTACGAGAAAATGTATAGGTGGTTCCTATACTAAATCTCACTTGAGATTTAGGCTGGTGTTAGACAGGCTATTGTTGAAGCTGATTCCTGGCCCTGATCTTGGGTTAGTTTTTTTCTGGGTTTGTTCATTAACAATTTATTGCCTATTCTAAATTACATGTCTTGTTATTATTGTAGTGCTAATGGATTTATGGGAGACAGGTCCTTATGTTGCTCCCTGGTGGTTAGGCTAGGGAGGTTGTAAACCAGGCACTTCAATGTCATGTTAGAATAGTACACAAGGGAAATCTCTGCGCTTCTTTCTAAGTTACAATGACGTAACTCTACAATTATGTTGCGACCATTGCAACCAGAGCACCAATCCCAATCAAGCAAAAGATATAAATGCCACTGTAAGGTCAACATGAAATTATTTCACAAGACAGCATACCTAACACGTAGGCAAAGCGATTCGACAAAGGTACAGTTGAACATGTGAGATGATATTTCGGCAGTCATTTCCTCATGTCTTATTCTGAAGATGGAAACCAAAAATAACACAGTTTTGCGAGTGCCAGAGTTTATCATTACAGGTTTTGATCATCTTTTATACCAGAAACTTCTTGGCTCCCTCATATTTGTATCATATGTTCTCATACTGGTATGTTGCTTCATAAATATGAGTTTAATAATTGTTGACAGACATTTACACTCACCAATGTATATGTTCATTTGTAACTTAGCCATTGGGGACATCATTTTTAGCACCAGCTGTTGCATAACAATGACATCTGTGCTCTTAGCAGAAATGAAAACTATTTCCTTTAATTCATGCTTTACTAGTATGTTTTTCTACCATCTTGGGGATATCATTACGGCTCTGACCTTAACCTGGATGGCTGTGGATCGAATGCTTGCAATCAGTTTGCCACTGAGGTACAACAACATCTTCACAACCAAACGCTGTATACTGTGCATGCTGGCAACCTGGGTAATAGCAATGTTATCACTTAGTGTAACTTTAGATGTAGCACACAGCATTCCATACTGTCAACCCATAATCAAATATGTGTTTTGTGATTATGCTGCATTGATCAGAGCTGGATGTGTGAATCCGGGGCCTTATTTTTCAATTCCTATTATTGTGGGTTGGTGGCTGTGGATTTTGGGCGGCCATTTTACTTTCATTTTCTTGACATATATTGTTATTGTCTGGACTGTTCTGAGACTCTCTGACAAGGGAACGAGGAAGATGTTCAGTACTTGTATTGCACATGTCATTGTGGTTTGTAGTTACTATGCACCAAAACTGGTTTCTGTGCTGCTGACTAGAGTTGGTGTGACACTTACCCTGACGGAGAGGAATGCTGTACTAATAGTGGCTTCAACGCTGCCACCTCTCATCAACCCTGTGACGTACTGTCTTACAACAAAAGAACTGAGAACACGCCTCATAGGCCTGCTCACTAAAAAAAGAGTTGCAGTGAAGTGACTGAGTGAAAGCATGTACAGTATAATAAACAGATACCTTTTGTCATACAATGTTGTCCTGAAACTCTGCCGCAGTGATGAATTAAAATCACATTAATTTTACAGGTGTTTACAGGTTTTTATTTATTTATTATAAATAAACATAGTTGCTCATTTATCCATGAACCAATGTACTGGCTTCAGTCACTTGATGCTCTTGAACAACAAGAACAGCAAGACGGTCTAGTAAATACTATTCAGTGTACTGTGTGTGTACTATTCTGTATTGATAATCCAATGCTGTTTATTTGTGGAATAGGTGTCACATACGACTCTTGGCTTGCACTATGGGTGTGCAGAACACTTTGTAAACTGGCATGTATTGATTTGGCTTTATCATGAAGATGCATATTTATTATTTGTGGTGGTAAAATTCCAGAAAGTTTCCATGGAAACTTTAGTTTGGGAATTTGGGGAATTAAGAGAATTTCCATGGGAATTATGGGAAGTTTGGGACTTTATCAAAAATTTGGGGTAATTTGAAGAGACTGAATAGTATACCAACATAAATATTGGCACATTGTTGCAAAAGGTTGCAGTTAAATACATGATGCAGATATATTTGTATTAGTAGAATTTTATGAATGTTTAAAGTGGAGCTCTTGACTCTGTTCAGCCTAAAAGTTGATATTGGTGTATTCACATACTTTCATTTGATAAAAAAATGGTCAAGGTGGCCTGCTAATGGTCGTAATCCGAAGCATTACAAAACATTGTGATATTATATCTATACTACATACAAATATGTCCATAGTCCATAAAAAGGGCAGCAACATTCAGGCTGAAATGTCCTGGAGCTTCCCATTAATTTTAAAGTTACAACCAAGCAATTTCATCTAAATGGCCTACTGCTAACTACTAACCAGATTTGCTTAACAATAATGTATTATTAAGAATATAATATTATTAATATAATGCCAGATTGTTTTATGTAACCACTCAAGATTTTGGAATGTACGGTGCATGTAGGTGTGCTGCCTCAGTAACCCTGCACCAAGTAGTATGCTTGCTATGTCCTTGTGATTGAGTCAAGTCAGTTTTATTTGTCAATTTCTTCACATGTACTAGACAAACAAAGGAATCAAAATTGTGTTTCTCACTGCCCCATGCAGACAAGTATCAGAACAGGACAAGACAACAATAAAGTGCACAGGCACAACAGAACATACTATTTAAGGCAATATAATAAATAATGTGCAAAAGACTTATACTTTTACTAGTACTAAAAATGCAGGATAAAGGAGGGTAGTGTACTATGAGGTAGATGTTGGTAGTGCAAGAGTCAGTAATAATAATCTAGTGCAAAATATTCATAAACATTGTGGCAGAAGATGTGTGCAGTTTGCATAGTGCAATGTCATTTCTGTGGGGCAGGGTGCAGAGTGATTCCTTGTGTGTGTGGGGATGGGAGCAAATTCTAGATACCAGCCATGCGTGTGAGGTGGGTGGTGTATATGTCTTGTAGGGATGGGAGTGATGCACCAATTATCCTCTCAGCTGTTCTCACGATGTGTTGCAGAGTTTTCCTGCTGTAATCAGTGGAGCTTCCGCGTCATACTCAACTGTATTCACATGTTTTAGCTGAGATTATGCTGTACCATTGTTGTTACCAACTATATTTATGTTATCAGCCTTCAACTTTGAACATTTTTAGTTTATTCCCTATTTCTGTTAATTCCCATGGAAAGTTTCCAAGTTTGAAAATTCCCTGAATTTTGCAACCCTATTCTAAATACATACCGAGATGGCCAGTGGCAAAATTTCCATCTTGAGGCTACAGTTGTTACCAAATAAAGACACTGCTAGAGATGTCTTTAGACTATGTTTTGACTTCTCAGACATTAGTTCACCCTGTTCTAGATAAAAGAATTCCTGCTTCTTTAGGGATTGAGGGTAGCTAAAATCTCTGTGAATCCTTCACTCCTATTTCAACAGTTTGGCTTGACAAAACACAGAGAAAGAGAGAGGGGCAGTTTAATTATGCATTATTTCTCTGGTTACTGTACCTACCTACTGTACCAAAGATTCATCATCCATTTTGGCAAAGCAAAGTTACACTATTTGAGCGTACATGATAAAAATAACTAATATTATTTTAAAACAAAGGTCGTTCTCTGTCTTTCTCTCTCTCACACACACAAACACAAACACACACACACACACTAGGGTGACCACCCTCAAACCAGCTTGGATGCAGGTTGTGCACAAAATTCAAAAGGCTAAGCCTACTATTAAATGTTTTAGGTCTGACTGAATAGAATGGGTTTGTTTGTTGTACTGCATCAAGACTGACCAAAATTTCGAACAATCATGACTTGCAGATTACACTAAGCTGCATGCTGCAGTCAAACTTGTGGTGTAAAGCTGACATTTTGTTGTGTCCATACAAAGCTTTTGAGTCTTTTTCATCTCTCTGACAGTCACTTCTCTCTGGTTGAACCAGGGGAGGGCCAGGCAGAGGAAGGGAATGGAGATATTTCTTATATAATAATAATAATAATAATAATAATAATAATAATAATAATAATAATAATAATACAACTTGATCAAATTTCCTATTGTGATGCGCTATTTGGAACGTGCATTATTTTTCCTACAGTATGCATGGCTGTGAAGTAGTTTCACTTTTTTGGCCGTATTGCACTGGCATATCCATTCGCCCAAAACGTGATGAACTTCAAATGAACTGTATGATGAACGCAGCATTACACTTTAGTGGCCTGACCAATGTTTGCAGCACAGCAACACTGTAACTTGTGATAGAGATGATTTTCAAGCCTGTAACAATGCGTTTGGGAGTACGGGAAATGGTGATTTTACAAAAGCCAAAACAGGGTAG
>JASCQY010016199.1:0-10238 GCA_030264315.1 Sardinella tawilis
ATTAAGTGAACTACTGTTTGCCATCTGTTTAGAATATGACTGCATTATAATTTCTGGGGATTTCAATCTGCATGTTGGCAATCCAGAGAACAGTTATGCAAATTAACTATTACTACACAGCATGTCCAGGAGCCAACCCACTCCCAGGGCCATACACCCGACTTGGTCATCACAAAGGGTCTTGATATTTCTCTAATGGTAAAGGACTTAGCATTGTAGCATCACTCCTGTATCTTTTTCACTGTGTCAAAGTCTCCACAAATGTCAAAGAGCTCTGTGATGACATGAAGGAAAATAATTAACAACCACACTAATGGACTGTTTGAACAAGCTCTTTCTCTCCAAACTCCAATCCTGACATCAAACTCACCAGATAACATGATGGACAACTTTAATATACACATTTTAGAAATCATGGTTAATATGGCACCTATAAAATTGAAGAAACTTAATAGAAAACAAAAAGGCTGGACTATTGCAATGCTCTTTACACAGGACTCCCCAAACACACCGTAAAGCCTCTTCAGATGATACAAAATAGTGCTGCTAGGATCCTCACTAAAACAAAGTGTAGAGACCATATCACTCCAATTTTAAAGTCTCTGAACTGGCTTCCAAGAAGTTATAGAATTGATTTTAAGGTACTACTTGTTTTTAAGTCTTTAAAGGGGATGGGGCCAAGCTATCTATGTGACATGTTTAAACAATATCATCCATCAAGATCTCTTAGATCACAAAATAAACAACAACTGCAGAAACCAACAGTTAGAACAAAACAGGGTGAAGCTGCGTTTAGCTTCTACAAAGTCCACCTTTGGAACCAGCTTGCAGAAGATATTAAAAATGCCCAGACTGTAGCCATTTTTAAAACCAAATTGAAGACCAAACATTTTTCAGATGCCTTTGGTACTTAATGCACAGGCACAGATTTTTTTTATTACTTTTTTATTGACTTTTAATTTTAGCTTTTAATCATTGCATGATGATTTATTTTTATATTTATGTGTAAAGCACATTGAATTGCACATGTGAAATGCGCTATAGAAATCAATCTTGCCTTGCCTTGCCTATTCAATTACTTGTTTCTGCCGAACTGTGACTCATTATTCATACAGTATCGGGGCAGCCAACTTTTCTAAGGAATCTAGCTCATCCTGCACTTTGGTGTTTTCTTGGTTGTACTGCAGTAAATGGACAATACAAGGAGGTGGAGATTTAGGGTCTGCCCCAAGACAATTTGGGATTCAGTAGATGTGATTTCCTGCAATCTGGCAGATTCTGGGAAGCCTGGTCTAAACCATCCCCATTCTGGGTACAGGTAGATAAAAATTCATAGAGCATTCATCATGTGTTCTCACAACATCCTCAATAAGTCATGCTTGAAGTCATGTTCATGGGGGGAAAATGCTAGCAAATTAATCAGCCTTTGGTCCCATGTTTATTTTGTTATTTTGTTGACCTTAATTATCCATCTCTCACGCTTAATCTTTTACTTTGACATTATTCTTATTTTCTACTTTTAAGCTTAACAATGGGCATACAAAATGTCCTATTGCTCCTCGTGGAAGGTATTTATGCAGACATTATTCCTTTCATGTCAGTTTGTCAATTACCAAGCAAATACCACATAGCTGAATACATTTATATTGGCCAAATCGCGATCTAGATGCAGATGTGAACAGGTCTGGTTATACATGGGGACAACTGGAAAAGATGGCCCAGGATTGCGAGGATTGGAGAGCACTTGTTCGTGGCCTATGCCCAAAGATGGGCGGTAGGCGTAAGTAAGTAAGTAAGTAAATCGGTTATTGGATGTATCAATGCCAGCATGGCCAGTGCTGCAGCATGCCACTCAGACAAATTTTGGATTTGCTCATGCTGATTTTTTTTTTGAGGGAGCACTGCATGGAATAAAAAAGTAAAAGAATACAAATACAACTGAGACAACAGCATTGCCCAAATTGACTTTATTTTGGGATTTATTTACATATTGTTGGGCCCTTTGCAAATGATCATAAAGTCACTCCCTTAGCTTATTCATATATGGCTTGTACACTTACAAAATCTTAAATTTTAATAGTTCTTGAGATTAATTCATTACCGTGAATATTATGGCAGGTTCTTTATTCAGTAGTCAAACTAACAAGCAGCCACACATCCTTCACGGTGCTCACTGAAAATAACCTCAATTTGAGTCATTCCTGTCTTTTTCTCTTTTGTACTGTGTGTTGAAGTGTGGCCTTGCTTCTGCACCAAAACGGTTTGCATTTCCATTGGCAGGGGCATCATCGAGTGTTTGGTCTTCTGTCAGAGTCAAGTTCAGGCCAGTAAATTGATCCCTTTCATGCTGTATGACAGCTTGTGCATTAGTGGAATAACAGAGCTGAGCCTCAGGGTTAATGGGACTGAATCAATCTGTTACCCTGGTGAACTGGAGAGGGAGGACAGTGGGGAAAAGGCTCTAAGAGGTTCTGAGTAGTGGGCATGAAATTAAAGTTATATCCAGTCTCATTTGAGGACACTTTCCAATCACTGTGCGTTACTGTAGGTGCCGATTGCATATACATACATAAAAGTCAAAGGGTAATGGCCTCTGTACAATCCAAAATAAATGGCAGATGATTTAGTTGTCAGGGTCAAATGTGGCCATTTGTACACAACAACATGCATGCCTTAATAATGCTATAAAATGTTATCAGGTGTGTTGCGTGTGTAAGAGATGGTAATCAAGACCATTGTAAAGCCCCAGACAGGCACAGCAGAGAAAATGTTTGAGTCTCATCTCAAACTTCCTGAGTGACACATGCTGCGCTAGGTGGGGGGAGTCTTTCTTCTGAAAGGAACCTGCCCTCCAAACTGCCTCCTTTGGTCATATATGGAGTAAGAACAGTGGTAAAAGGAGAAGACTTAACAAATATGTACATTTAAGCTGTTTCAGAACAATGTCAAGTACAGTCAAATACAGTAGACTATACTCATATATTTCCATATAGTAGGAAAATATGGCATAGTCTAATCTCCAACATGTTTATGTATTAAATATTTGTTTATTAAATATTTAACTATGGAATTTAGCTTACATAAGGGTGTTTAATGATGGGCATAAATACTTATTGGCTGTAATACAGCAATTGTGTACTATCAGAATGTTATAAAAATCTGCTTTATCAGTTACCTTGACAATAAGATGCAGTATCACTAATCAGTTATCAGATTTTGTGCTGTTCCATTGCCTGCATAGTGATAAACACTGTGTAAAGGTTTGAGAGAGAGAGAGAGAGAGAGAGAGAGACAGAAAGAGAGACAGAAAGAGAGAGAGAGAGATGGTGGGAACTGACCACTCCTGCAACACCTCACAAAAAGCTGCCCCCACCCTCCCCTTGGGTCTGGTGCACCTTTATCAGTGCTGGCTGCCGGGTGTTTGTGTTAGTCTGACACTTCAAGCCCCAAGCCCAGCCACTCTGGAAGCCATCTGGAACAGGACAACATGTCTGTGACCGAGTCCAAGACGGAGATCTTTGACATGGCCAATGCAGAGACAGAGGCCAAGGACAAAGGAAGGATTAATAACATTGTGGGCATTTTCGAGCACTATGTCCAGCCCTGCCTGGCGGAGCTGCTGGGCTCGACGCTCTTCATTTTCGCCGGCTGTGCCTCTGTCATGGGCAATGTGGGCATCAGTGGGAGCGTACAGCCAGCGCTGGCACATGGACTGGCACTCAGCATTGCCATCGCCGTCTTTGGGGAGATCAGGTAAGACTAACCATTGCCAGTGAAGTTTTTTTAAAAAAAATAGGTAACTTTACTTGATATATATGTTATTTATTGGTCTTGTTTATTGGTCATGTTTGTAGTTAACAGATGCTTTTGTTCAAAGAATACCTATAGGAGGCAACTCATACACCTACTGTTTACATACAATACATAGCCCATAGTATGAGACTCTATTTGGCTGTATTTGCTGTCTTTCAATTTTGAAACAATTAAACAATCTTGTAAATGGTTTATTAGTAGACAAACTTTTCACACGATGTCAACCCTTCCCACTTAATATTTTAACACACTCATGTCGTCATTAAACGTAATGTCTGTATCTTATTACTTTATCATTCAAAGGGTTTCATTCTTAATGTAGAGAACAAGCTAGTTTTTCACAGCATGTTTAGCACTGTAGAATCATAAACAATCAGGTGTGGACAGCTCTAAAGGTCTAAGCTCATTGGCTGTGGTCTAATGTTCTGATTTGTGTAATTTATAAAGAAGGCTATCCGTTCATAATATGATTCACCTTTAAAATTCCACCTATACTGTCAGGATAATGTATCTTTACCTACAGTATGTGTACATAAAATCATGTGGACATGATGTGATAGAAGGCTCAATAAACAGCTGCTCATCTCCTTAACCCCATGTGTGTTTCCATAGTGGTGGACACTTCAACCCAGCTGTGTCTGTGAGTGTCTACCTGGTAGGGGGGATGGAGTTGATTCTACTGGCCCCTTACATCATTGCTCAAATATGTGGAGGGATGATTGGAGCTGGTTTGGCTAAGGTAAACTTTTGGCAAAGTGGTTACTTTGACTTACTGTACCAGTTCACTGTTACTGTAATTCTCAGAGGTCCCTGCATTTCTTTGCAATAATATGCAGTTACATTTATTTATTTTTTATTTTTTCATAAATCTACTGTGCACTGAGGGGTAACTGCAATTCAGCTTTTCAAGCAAATCTGCCTCATAAGTGTCCTGACATTTCATTGACACTAACCAAGAAATGCATCCTTGAGATAGCCTTGAAATATCTGCTGACACAAATTTAGGATTTGGCACACATAAAAAAATGTAAAAAATAAATAAAGAACCTAAACAAAAGAAGTCAACGTAATACATCAGCAGAATACACAGACCATCGGCTATGGTAGGTCTATAAATTAGACCAAAGTATGTTTACACATCCAATACAATGTCGCACAGACCATGACATATTTGAACACCTCTTCAGTTGACATAAATGGTCGACTATTTTAGAGACATTTGGAATAGTATTAGTATGATTCAGGTGTGTTGGCACTTACCCTCTCAAGTCTTATACTTGTAGTTTTTTAGTCCCTCTCTCATAATGTTTCAACGTAAAAAATAATAACGTTTAGGGTAATGAGATATTCTGCTGTCTTACATTTTTATCCAGTTAATCTTTCCTGCTGAGAGTTTTCAGTCTGCTGCTGGAGCCGCCTTCAACGCAGTGCAGACCAACGAGGGCATTGGGACAGCAACTGTCGCCGAGATGTTGATGACTTTAATCCTAACCTTGGTGGTCTGCATGGGCGCAATAAATGAGAAGACGCGGAGTCCTATGGCTCCGTTCCTCATAGGTCTGACGGTCACTGCCAACATCCTCGCTGGGTAAGAATATTAGGCTATAACCAAGACCTCTGGGTGGCGCTGAAGCCTCACCATACTATTTCAAAAAGCTTAAGCAACTTTTGCACGTACACAAGTATGTCTACGTAGACGTTACCTTAAATGGCATACTACCCTGAGATGACACTTAGACTTTATGCTACAATAAAATCTCCCTTCCTCCTCTCTCTTCGGTCACATTGATTCGATGCCTGGCTTGAACAAGCTTGCGCTATTGTCTGCAGTCTTTATTTATTAGAGGAACTCATATATAACAAAATATGCCACATATCCTTCAGAGGAGCTGTTTCTGGAGCCTGTATGAACCCTGCCCGAGCCTTCGGCCCTGCAGTAGTAGCAAACTATTGGACATATCACTGGGTGTACTGGGTCGGACCACTGGCCGGCGCTCTTTTGACTGTCACGTTTGTAAGGTACAGTAGGATAGCTACTTCCCAAACGCATACATTTTTATGTCAACCTGAAAAATGCTTTCAGTAAATGCTTAAACTAAAATGTTCTGATGTTCATTCTTCATTGTTTTGCTTCTAGACTGCTGATGGGTGACCAGAAAATACGTGTTATTTTGAAATGATTAGTGGAACCTGAAAGCACTTGGTTATGTCAGATGTATCTTTGTAAAAAAAAAAAAAAAAAAACATGCATGTACACCTATGTTGTTAAAAATCTTTTTAAATATTATTATTTTTATTAAAGACATTTCATTTTTATACGAAAGTCCAGTATGGCTGATATTTACTATTCACCTTGATGAGCAGATAAATGACCAAACTTTAGCTAAGTATTTGTTGTCTGACTGTTTTCTATTTGTTGATTGCGAAAGGTTGCAATAATAATAAAAAAAAGTAGCCTAATGAAACGTTACATTGTCCTGTGTTTGAGTTGTACAGTTAAAATGTTGTAACAATGAAAATAAACATTTATAAATAATGAGCTTGTCAATAAAAAATATCGTTTTGAAGATCACAGTCTCTGTGAAAGAATCTCTACAACTTGAGAATCACCACACATAATACAGATGCAGACGTCAACATTAATCATATAGGCTACTGTATGCAGTGGGCCTTATGGGTTTAATTTTATCAACAGCGATTATGCATTTGGGTGAGTGGGAGTGGCCCTATTTGATTAATAAATAGTTACAGATGATGGGATAATTGATTAACATCGCAGGTGCTGACTGGAGAATAATCTACAATGCCTCACCTGTCTTCAAGCTTGGGATATCATGAGGACTTTATAAAGACTCAAAGTTCAGCTAAGATGAAAAGAAAGCAACCTTTTATCAGCCTACTCACTTGGCATAAAATGCACTCGCCTAATTCAGACAAGTGGAGATAACCAAAACCACCAGATAGGCACTGCATGTAGCTTAGGCTACAGAATATTTTAAAAAGGAAAAACACTCCAATGACAAATAGCTACAGTATGTTGTTTTGGGTAGAGTATTTTGCTCTCTGAAAAATACAGTTGAATCATGCTTGATTTCTCTATTAGACTCTTTTTTTTTATTTTTGGAGTCACTTTAAGCAAGAGTCATTGGTTTAACTAGGTTATATTGATTAACCTACAACGAGCGTTCATCAAGCATGCAGCTTGTCCTACGCCAATTAGCCTATCATTTTTATGCTGCATCTCGTGCGGGACTGGTTTAAACAGGTCCTCCTACACAGACTAAGGTCAATTAGGCTGTGTCTTCACAGTAGCCTATAAATTGAAGTTCCTCTGGTCTTTATCACAGTCCGTCTTGACAGCATACTGTACAGTTGGTAGGTAAAACTGGGCCATGGCAGACCATGAAGAAAAGGTTGAACTCAGAGAGGTGGACCGACCCTCGGAGGGTAACAAAAAACCAGCGAGGCCACCCACCACATTCGAAAGAATGATCCAGCCATGCCTCGGTGAATTGATTGGGACAACCTTCTTCGTTTTCATCGGATGCGTCTCAGTGATTGAGAACGTGCCCGCCGCTGGAAGGGTGCAACCGGCGCTTGTGCACGGCTTGGCAGTGGCCGTCATGGTTGCATGCATGGCAAATATCAGGTGCAAAGAGAAACAATAGCCTTTTGTTGCAGACTACATTCTATTATCATTCTCTTATCGTCTCATCGACACATTTTCAACAGAGGAAATATTAGATGTATTGGATATCAGATTGCAATATAGTCATGGTGATGTAGAAAAGATGTCTGATAGTGAGTGAGAACACAGAGAACACATCATGTGAAGTAGCCTGTTTGTCTTCTACAGTGGATCTCACTTCAACCCCCCCTTCACAATTGGTGTTTTCTTGTGTGGAGGGATGCAACTTTCAATGGTGATACCATACTTGGTTAGTCAGATGATTGGAGGGGTACTTGGGGCTGGAATGTCTAAGGTGAGTCAGACAGAAGTTACAAGATCGACCTAATTGCATTTATTTGAATGAAATGAGCATGATGTCTTGTACAAGAAGGTGTATAAAAGTTTAATGGGAAAAAAAACATTTCTCAGCTCATGACTCCTCCTGAGAGGTACCTCAATGCATCCGGAGCCGCTTTTGACATCATCAAATCAGATGACCAGCTGAAGGGGGCTCTGTGTGGGGAGATCTTTATGACTTGCCTGGTTACCATGGTGGTCCTTCTTGGTGATGTCAATGAGAAGAGCAAAAGTCCCATGGTTCCATTCCTGGTGGGATGCACAGTTATCATCAACATCCTTGCAGGGTATGTTCAACAAAATATTTCACAGAGCCTAGTCACCTCATGGATCAAAGAAAAAAGAAACATAGCAAATCCTAAATGGTTTTTAAGAATGAAAGTGAATCTCACTGATAATTCAGAATTCCAGTAATTTCCATATGGCATCAACCACCGCTTTGAAGGTCACAATTCCTGTGTTGTCTGCATTTTGTTGCTCAGTTTGGGGCGTGTGAGCTGCAAATGTGATATTGTCTGACATTGGCTGCTGTGGTGTCTGTTGCAGTGGCGATGTCTCTGGGACGTGCCTGAACCCTGCCAGAGCCCTAGGACCTGCGGTGATGTCTGGCTACTGGAGCTACCACTGGGTATACTGGGTTGGACCAATAACAGGTGGCTTACTGGCCACAATCATAGTGAGGTGACTGATACTCTGATTGATTGATTGATTGATTTATTCACTAGATTGATAGATTGATTGATATTGTACCACGAGGAAATATGTAGCACTAACCCACCAATGGTGTGTTAGTATGACGAAACAAGCACGAGGCTTTGATGATATTACATACAGTTGTGTGTGTGTTGTATGTATACCCACTAACCTAAATAGTAATTTGTATACTTGTTTTCTAGGCTTTTCCTTGGTGACGAGAAGATGCGGCTTATAATGAAATGACAGTCATGAGAAATATATTAAAGTTGTGTTTTATGCAGAAAGTGTCACCAATTTGTAGTGTCTTTATTCTGAAGTGTTGCCCTATAAGAATCTATTGGTTATTCTTTTATCTGTATATGTGTTTTTCTACACCTGCAGTCAACCAGATGTGGGTTAGACATTGTCTCTGTGGAAAATGCCAGTCGAGTATAATTGCTGTAGGCAGCTGCCAAATACCTGGTTACTGATTTAGAATTTAGACATGGTAAAATGCTGACTTGGATGTGTTACAGCCTTAAAGCCATATTTCCTTTTACAAATACTAATAATTAAACCAAGTACTGCTCATGCAGGTGATTAAAGCATTTCAACATCAGGGATTTGGCAGTAGTCATCACATGTTAAAACTGTTACCTTTCTTTGGGTTAACTGACCCATATATTTATCACTTAGTCACTTTTTTTGGTAGCCTGGGTTTGCCCATACTTCCTGTGACACTGCACAAAATTTCGTGTTCAAGTCAGTATGGCCAAGCTGCCTATTTACTGCATTTCCTGTACCCAGAATTTCAGGCACCAATGAGAGGCGAGCTTTTACTCCAAGGTGAAGGAGGCAGGCTAAACAAGTTTAACATTGATTCTGCCTTTGAGAAGGCAGCTTGTATGTGGGATTGGCCAGACTAAGCTTGTATGAGCTTTGATGGTCGCGAAAGCCAGGCTACTTTTTTGGAATACCTGCATGGTTGAGTAGTGGTTCATAATTCAAATCAGGACATGCTTCTTGCAACTGTGAAAATATCGATAATACAAGATAAGGTTTACAACCAGGGCAGTAGCCAGGAATTTTGAAATACTGAGGTCAAAAATGGGTCAACAGAAACCCAATCGGAAAATCGCATGCAATAAATGGCCTAACTGAGTAAAAAAGGAATGCTGAAAAAGATATTCACTCCTTCATAACATTGCTTGTTATCATAGTCCTATCATCACCTAATACCAATTAGTGTATTAGTTTGCCATTCCCTTCGCTGACTCTATAGGTAGGCCTAAATATTCTGTAGCCATACAGTTATGTGGCAAAACACAATGCAGCATGCTTGCAATAAGATCTTGCTACATTTTTGTATGTGCTGCTGAGATGCAATATGGTGCAATGCAGTTTTATTCTTGACCGAAATATTGCATTTCCCTGCATTATGAGCTGCATATTATAATTCCTCCAAAATGCCCTTTCAGGCATTCCAAACTGCAACAAAATACCTAACTTTGTTGCCTAAAAGAATTTCAGAAACGTTCAATATGATTGATTAATAGACAGATGTCTACTGAAAAGAAAGCATACATTTGCTTAAAATACCAAACAACCCGATCAGGGAAAACCCCTTATTGCTCATGCAAAAAAAACACGCCGAACACAGAGCTTTTTACTTGCAAGCAATTGAAAACAAGGTGACCAAAGAGAAGGAGAACTGCACAATCGA
>JASCQY010016309.1:0-10233 GCA_030264315.1 Sardinella tawilis
TGTGTGTGTGTGTGTGTGTGTGTGTGTGTGTGTGTGTGTGTGTGTGTGTGTGTGTGTGTGTGTGTGTGTGTGTCTCAGTGGACCACAGCAGAGACTAAATGGCAAGGACGTACAAGGTCCATGCACACATTCTTCCAGGCCCATATTAATGCTATTATAATTGTACAGCCCATCATTGCAGTAGTAGCCTGGCCCAGTGGATTGCTCTAATGTCTTGGACAAATGCATCGCTTCACTTGAACCCTCCAGCTTAAGATTGATGTAACCATGTCATAAATGTGTGCCGACAGATACTTGATCATTTCATCATTACCCATTATGACAAGACCACTGGACAATCTCATATCGTCAATACGTGTAATGGTATTAGTTTCATGTTTCATGTTCATCTTTTTTGGCAGAATTTACCCTATATATACAGTATATATATATACATACATATATATATATATATATATATATATATATATATATATATACACTATTGCTAAATTTCCCTCAGGATAACTAAAGCATTCATCCATCCATCATGGGTATTTCTCCAGTGAATCAGGGGTCAAGTAAAGCACATACAGTATACTGTAGGCTACTGTAGATTTGCATAGTTGCGTTATCAACTGATGTGGTTACTGGTGGATGATTTGGGTCGTGGCGCACAGCTAGTGTGACCCCTATGATAGGAGAGCTGCATTCCGTAAACACCATATGGGCCTAAAATAATCTCTCTAGAGTAGGCTCTGGACAACAGGCCTCTGAGACATCTGGCTATTTGTGCTGGGGACTGGATTTGAGCAAGCAGCAGGGAAATAGCCAGCATCTGCTCTAGGTCTCAACTAGAGGGCAAAACACAAAGGACATCAAGCACACTTCACATGCATACATACACACACACACACACACACACACATTTGCCCGTGTGCTTAATCTGACAAACACACACACACACACACACACACATACATACACACACACACACACACACACACACACACACACACTCATGCATCCTTTCACATATACATCAACTGCACCCTTTCACCCGAGCATATGTTCGCACTCACAAGCACACACACTCAAACACACCACACACACACACACACACACACACACACACACATACACACACATACACACAGTACATGCACATAAGGTGCCCACCAACTGTCACAAGCACCACTTGCCAGGATTAATGTTCACCTGACGTCACTTGAAAAATTAGAGGTGCATTTGAAAACCAAAAAAAGCTACATGTACTGTATGATCGAAAAAATAAGAACACACACACACACACACACACTCACATACATATAGCCTCACAGTCTCTCTGCTTTCCCTTAGATAATATATTAATGACACTAATCAGATTTGGACATTTTTTTATCATTCACACAACCTGGGAACAACCTGGGAACCTTTTTGTATAAACATACTCTCTCCCTTCCCCCTCACATAACACACACATGCAGACATACTCATACACTCACACACACATACACACACACACACCCTCTGATGAATCGATTGACCTTCAACAGGTTATTCTTACATAACCGAGAGAAAGAGAGAGGGAGGGAGAGAGAGAGAGAGATTCCGGCCCTTTGGCACAAGCTGCTGCCACTGCGCTCCTCCTGTCGGCCTCCCTGCAATTAAGCGGCGTGTGATTCATGGCGCTAAGTGCGGCAAGGAGGAAGGTCAGGTGAAGAGGCTCTCGTGTCCACTCAGACAGAGCCCATCAGCTCCCAGTCATGTGGACAGGGCCCCGGCTCAAAAGCCACTCCTGTGACATCAGTGTGTCATCAGCGAGAGGGCCCACCCGAGCCTATAAATATCCCCCATCCCACTTGAACATTCCTCTGCTAGCCTATGTTACGATGTTCTTATGCTGTTTGAGCAATGAAGGTGCTTTATTTCAATGTTCAGTCCTGTGTCAGAGCATGCTAATGCAGAACTAGCTATTAGAGCTGTGTCACTTAGTAAATGTTACCCACAAGTCTATGTGAATAAAGAAGCGCTAGGTTGTGTTTGTTATTTCATGAATTCTTTATTTAGAGTGTGTTACCTAAAGCCACTTCAACTACATCATGACTAACACTGTGCAGTTTGAGTGGGAATAATGTGATACTCCAGTGAGAGAGTGAATGGAGTTTCTTACAGGGCATTACTGCATTTGCTAGGCAGGGCAGAATTAGAACTTAGAGGCTGAAACAGAAGAAGTTTTGCTTGACCTCTTAAAACAAAACACTTTGCTAGCATGCCAAATGGCACAAGGAGCTGATTGTGAAATATGAATTTACAATTATTTCTGCTAATAGACAATAGCATCATCACATCATCGCATCCAACCATTTATACAAAGTATGCAATGTGGTGCTTTTCAGCTTCAAGCCGGTTCAGCCTCTAAGTTCTTCTTCTGATCTGCCTAGCAAATGCAGGTGTGAGAGCTGTGTGTTGCCCTGTAAGAGACAAGAAAAACTCAGAAATGGCCATGGCCTGTCCCTATAGTCTGAACACGGCTAACGGCTGATCTGAAAGTGTCAAAGATGCTGCTGTCATGCATGTAGTTCTAAGTTGGACTTGGGTGCATTGAGTTCTCCTTAGTTAAAGGCAAACTGAAATCATGGAAGCTTCTTCAATGCCATGGACCCAGTCTGTGGAATGAGTTTTTGAATCATTCAGTTCCTGAAATAAGAAAATCAATTTCACGCTCGTCCCATCAATACGGGTTCTGATAAGGAAATTTAACTGGGTCAGATTCTGATACCATCACTATGCTGATAGCAAATTTATATACAGTATCTTAGCCCAGCAGTTTTAAAACAGTATTTCTGTCAGATATTCTGTGTAAGTCTGTATTTTGTTTTAGACTGGTGGTTATTTGTTTCCTTTTAGCAATAAATCACTGATTGATTGTGTGTGAATACACTCAGGAGGAGGGCTCCCATTTGTTCCGGAAAAACACAAGGCCTACTGTATGTTTTCAATGATGATGGTTTTTAGAAATGCAGAGTATATTTACTGTACATACAGTAGTTAGTCACTGTAGGTAGTTAAACACAGGACAGTTGTTCATGCAGGGTCAGTAGGGTATTTGTTTGTATTCATATTTGATCACATTTTTATATTTGATTATAGGCTATTTATAGCATATGTCTGCTTCAAGCAATGGCAATAATGCATGTCAGCAAGAGTGTGTAAAGTGGACTGTGTTGTGTGTGATGTATTTCTGGCCTGTCTCTCTCTCTCTCTCACACACACACACACACACACACACACACACACACACACACACACACATATGCTGTAGGATCAATGAAGAATTCAGGGATTACTGTGATACACTGCATCTATCTTTAGCCCCCCCCCTCCCCCCTCTCTCTCTCTCTCTCTCTATTTCGGTGTTTTATTGTTTTGTATGTTCTTCCTTGTCATTCTTCTTCTTTTTCTCGCTCTATCTCTACACAAACTCTCTCTCTCACACACACACACACACACACACACACACACACACACATTCACATTCCTTCTCTCATGTTTTCTAACCCCCACTGGGCTTACACATTCTCCTTTAAAGCCTTTTGGAAAGTTTCTGCCAACACCTCCAGCCACTACTCCTCACCCTGCTACATAGTGCTGCATGATATCCATGTGTGTGTGTGTGTGTGTGTGTGAGTGTGCGTGTGCGTGTGTGTGTGTGCGTGTGTGTGTGCGTGTGCGTGTGTGTGTGTGTGTGTGTGTGTAAGGGGCTAGGGGTGTCAGTGTGTAGAGCTACTCCTCACCCTGCTCCATAGTGCTGCATGATATCCATGTGTGTGTGCGTGTGCGTGTGTGTGTGCGTGTGTGTGTGTGTGCGTGTGGCTTATTTGTGAGTTGTGTGAGACTGTGTTTATAACTATGTGTTTGTGTGTGAGTGCATAAATGTGTTGATGTGTGTGTGTGTGTGTGTGTGTGTGTGTGTGTGTGCAGCAACACACACACACACACACACACACACATTGCAACTTAATACTGACAGCAATCGTACCCTAAAATAGCCCTGTGATTCTGAGCTCAGGTAAATAACCACAGAGCCAAGTACCTCCCAGATGCCCCAGATTATTGGCAATACTGGTACTCTTCTGGCCCAGTTCAGCCTATCCGAGTGTGTGTGTGTGTGTGTGTGGGGGTATGGGTGTTGGTGAAAGTGTGGACTATCTGAGTTTGTCAGCTTAGATAGAAAAAAGAAAAAAAAAACAGAAAGGGGGACGACATGGGAAAAGTCAGAGAAAGTCTACAAGGTATAATTGAAAAAAAGAAAACACAGCCTTGAAATGTTCTTGAGTTTAATAAGCAATCCATTTATAGCAGTTCCATTTCATGCTTTTAAAGGTAAGGTGAAGCTATCATCAGGAGGGACTACCAAGTGGTGGCCTAGGTAATTAGATAGACGAGATGAAAATGGGGAGGAGTGTGTGTGTGTGTGTGTGTGTGTGTGTGTGTGTGTGTGTGTGTGTGTGTTTAACTGACTCTGTGTGAGTGTGCGAATGAGTATGCCTGCACATAACAAATAGACGCCCTGGAATTGAAAGGCCAGAAATGAGGTGATTGTTTTTCTTTAATTAGCCTTTTGTTCCCTGGTGTTGCACGCCTGGCTGCTCTCCCCCTGCCTGCCTGCCTGCCTGCCTGCCTGCCTGGGATGGGATGGGATGGGATGGGAGAGGAGTGGGAGTGGGCTGGAGTGGGCCTCTGTCTGAGTACCCCCACAACATACAGAGAGTGTACAGAAGGCAAGAGAGAGAGAGAGAGAGAGAGCTTGGCTCTGTATGTGTGCCCATATGTAATTGTTGGAAACTTGCCCACATGTTGGACATTCAATGTTCAATTGTATGGCCAATCATAGATATAGTACATGTATGTGTTCTTCATGTAAGCGATTTGTATTTTCACTATTTAGCTGACTTACTGTAGACATCAATCTAACATTTGAATCACTGCATTGTATTTCATATTTTCTGCTTCTAAGAAACAAATACCCTCTGTCTTAGCTGAAGTCACGAGTCAGTTCAGTTCAGTTCAGCCTTTGCCATCATTTTTCTCCTAAAGGGGGTTTATTGGAAGAAAGGTCAGAATTCAAAGCTGATCTTTTTTCTCTCTTCATTGAATGCAGGGCATTGAAACAGACTGTTTGGGTCTTTTAATTTTACAGGATTTGAATGCAGGAAGATCTTGGAATTTCAGTGAGGCAAAATTGTAATAAGAGGCTCATTCAGGGTAATTTAACACAGGACAGCTGTTGAAGCATAGTTCTGCTTTCTCCTTCCACAGAATTTACACACACACCCGATTTCCCAAAAGGGCTGCAAACAGGAAGTTATTGCGAAACATTAGGAATGCACACATTTCCTGTATTCACTCTTTTCCAAATTTCTGGGAAAACAGAATGATCTTGAGGTTTCAGTGATACATTATGTCATAGGACAGCTGTGGAGCATAGTTCTGCTTTGTTCTTCCACAGAATTCCTTTTGTCCTCGGAAATGTGTAGTCCAGCGCAAAGCTAATTTTTGCTAAAATCGGAAAAAACAAGATAATGGACTTCTCCACTGACCGGTACAAACCGGGTTGGAAATGAGTTGTGCATTTGGGATTTTCCCTTGAAGTTTATCCATGTAAGAAAGACAGCTATGTTGTTTACCGTACTGTAGGTGGATGTGAACTAGTGAACTCTGGGTCCTGGGAGGACAGTTCTTCTGGTGAACTCTGATGTTTCTGCACAAGCCTGCAACGTGCGGTGGTCCAGCACATGTAGTCCTAAAGCAGCAGAGGATGGCCCAGACGGGACTATGGGATGTGAGAGACGCATTACAGGGTGTGTTTGTAGGGGTGGGGCAGGGTGGGGTGTGTGTGTGTGTGATGATGTAACAGGATTCATTGCACTACTGCAGAGACCTGTGAGTTCAGCAGCACTGGGGAGAGGGAGGGAGGATGCTTGGACCGCATGAAATGTGAAGGAGAGAGCAAGCAGAAGAGAGAGTGTGTGTGTGTGTGTGTGTGTGTGTGTGTGCGTGTGCATGTGATCTATCATGGAGAGACAGATAGATTGAAAGAGAGAGAGAGAGGACAGAGAGAGAGAGAGAGAGAGAGAGAGAGAGAGAATGGAGTGAAAAAAGCGAGTGAAGTAAAAGGGCCTCCCCGCTGACTGGGCCTGGCCGCCTCCACCACACGTGAGCTCAGCTGGAGAACGCACAGTCAGCACTCATGTTACAGATGGAGGACAGAGAGAGAGGGTGGGAGAGAGACAGGGAGAGACAGAGAGACAGAGAAAGAGTGACATGGGGAGGCAGAAAGAGAGAAAACTGTAGAGAGAGGAGGAGAGGGAGAGACAGATGAATTATTAATCTGTGTGTGTTTTTATGCATATCCAAGATGCCATTGGGCCAAAGAAGGACATGGGGAAACATGAGGAAGAGGAGTTGGAGAAAGATGGGAGATTAGAAGGAGGAAGATTACAAGTGAACTTGTGGCCAAACCATAAGTAGAGGAGAAAGTGCTTGAGGCAGATTAGAAGGCAGGGTGGACCTAGAGGCATGTACTGTACTGTGCTGTAGCCTACATGCATGTGGCTCTGAGCGGATCAAGTGCACCGGGAACTAATGGGGCGTTGGAGTGATGTGGTGGAGGGGAAAAAAAAGTGTGACAGAGTGAATGTCTAACCGATGGTGTGGGTATGGCTGAAGTGCCGTTGTCCCTTTGTAATGTGTGTGTGAGTGTATGTGTGTATTTGTGTGTGTGTGTGTGTGTGTGTGTGTGTGTGTGTGACAGTTACATTTTTTTAAGAAACCCAGAATAACTTCAAACTAGAATACAGAAGAAAGGAGAGAGATGTGTTCTAAGATATGTTGTTATACTGCTCAGAGAATGTGCATATGGGATTGTTTGTGTGTCCACACAAACACACACACACACACACACACAACGGTACACCTCATCACGTGGCTGCAGGTGAACAGTCCCTCCTGTGCTGTCCCTCCCTTCATGTCCTGCTGCTAGTTCATCTCCACAGCGACAGGCATCCTGTGCTGCTGTCCAACCTCATCAGACTTCACTAGACTACACACAGCCGCACAGCGCCCGGCATTCAGCATTCAACTACACTACACACTACACACAACAAATAGCACACCACAATGCACTACACACACAACATTATACAACGCCATACTCTACCACACAGCTCAACTACACAACACACAACACACCATATTACACTATACCACACACCATTAAACAACACTATACCACACAGCATTCAACTACACAACACACCACAATAAACCATACCACACATTATTCAAAGCTATACTACCGCACACAGCATTTCCCGACACAACACTGCACAATGCTACACTACACTGTAGCACACAGCAATACATTACACTACACTATATTACCCTACATCATATGTATCACTTCACTAAATGACACAATGAACCACACTACACAAATGTATAATACTCAGCTACACAACAATATACTCAATGTACTACATTATACAGTACTATACTGCGCTATCCTCTACCACACTCAACACTACACGTCACTCCACCATATCTTACCACAAACACCTAACTACTCCATCACAATACACAACACTGGGTATACATACACACCTTTCCGCCCGCCCCAACTAAACTACATGTACAGTGCAATCCAGTCCATACACTCCACACACACACTAGCCTACTCCATTCACTCCATGTTTCCACTTGAACAACTTACCACTCTACCACACTTACAGTAGCAATATAAGGGTTGTAAGGCTCCACACCCCCCCCCCACACACACACACACACACACACACACAGAGATACAGTACACTACCCAACTCATTTACTGCGCCCCTCCACCCCTTGGTGTTAGTTTGGGGAGGGATGGACTCCCCAGAGGGTAGTGTCACAATCATGCCCTCAGAAGCTCGCTGCTGTGCAGGGTGCTCACTCATCTTCCTGGCCTCCCACTTAAACTGGGATTATCTCCAGCGGCTGTGCAGAGGATTACAGGTGGAAGCCATTCTTCTTCAGATACCTGAGTTACAGTTAAGGGAGGCAGAAGAAGATTATGTGTCCCTCTTAGGCTTCCATAGTTACATCGGAGCAAGGCAGAGGATAGTACAGTAATGTGTCCTTCTTAGGCTGCCTGAGTTGTAGTAGAGCGAGGCTGAGATTGTTAGGGGAATTCGTCTTTGGAAAACCCGTTCATCAGTGCAAGTTAGCTTGCTAATATCATAGACCCTACAAAAGAAACATAAAACAGAAGCCAGATTTAGACTTTTATTTGAGCAAGTAGAATCGGCCCTGATATCTTTGTTTTGTAGATGTTAGCAGGCTGGCTTGTTCATTTCTGAATGGATTCTTGTCATTGTCAGTCAGTTCCGTTAAAGGTTTGTGAAGCCCGTTAATAAAAACAATATAGGTTGCAGGCACCAGAGTTCTCTTTTAAAGGGCAAAAATGCTGTAGAGGTTTCTGTGTCCTTCTGGAAGCCACCTGAGCCAGAGGAAGGGAGAGGGGACGTGTGTCCTTCTTGGGCTCCGTGAGTTTACAGAAAGAGAGAGGTGGAGGAGGAGGAGCAGGCTGTGCCCTTTTAGAGCTGAGTGAGTTCAAAAGAAAAGGGTCAGATTAAGGAGGCTACTGCGTGTCCTTCTTATAGGGCTACGTCAGTTAAAGGAGAATGCAGCAGAGTGCTTTAGCAACAACAGCTGCAACAATAACCACAGAGAGGCCAAACACATCCTCACTACACATTATTAACGCGTAGTAGGTTCCCCACATGGTTTGAAACTCTGCTCAGACACTATTAAGCCAGGAGGTGCAGGAATACTCACCACACACATCATATCAGTTTGAGGTGGCGAGTGAATGAGTGAGTCAGTTCCACCGGGGGATGATTAAAGAGGCAAGATCAATGAGCCAGATTGGGAGCTTAGCCAGGACACAGACACAGAGCTTCCTACGCCCTTTTTGCAAAAAGTGCCATGGGATATTTAATGACCAGCCTGAGTCAGGACCTCGATTTAACATCTCAGTCATGGGGTAGATCACATGCATGTCACAATTATAACACATTTATTACATTTACAGTGTAGAAAAACATTTTTTTTGTAAATATTTTGGTATTGAGGATTGAGGGTTTTAGGTGTATGTCATATACCATTAATGTGGAAAACTCCCACTGACTGATGTGGACTGTCTGTTATCTCTGTTATCAAATAAGGCCTCACTCCTCTCATCTCAGCTCCATCTCCTGTGTGAGCCGCTGGGTAGGATTGAGACACACCACGCACACAGAAACTCATACACACACACACATACGCAGGCACACATTTTCACAAACACACACACACACACACACACACACAGAGTAATATCTCCTCAGGCACTCTGCCTAGCACTTGGCTATGAGTCAGCCCAGAGTGCCTGATCAGACTGCAGAGAGCTGCACTGCTGCAGTGAACACACACACACACACACACACACACATACACACACACATATACACACAGCACATACAAACACACGTTTACAACAAGCATTGGCAAGCGTACATATAAGAGTGGACACAAACACACACACACATGCACACACACACACACACACACAGAGACATGTGGTGTGTATTAGTTGCTGGTCATGAGGCAGTTTTCTCTGTGCTGAAGGCCAGGGCAATTGCTGGCATATGCTGGGATTCGCAGGGGCTGCAGCACCTCATCCAGAGTGGCACATTAACCTGCAGTAGGTCAGGGTGAGTGGGCATGCAGTCACTGCCCCCCGCCACCCCACCCTCCCCACTGACGCTACAGCACCCCAAGGACCCAGCAATCCAGGACCAAAGCAATCCACAGGAGTGACAGGGGGATTTATGATGGAATTTAAGTGTGTTGCTGAGGTGTGTGCGTGTGTGGTCCTTGTGTGTGTGTGTGTACGTGTGTGTGTGTGTCCATCTGTCTGTGGGGGTGTGTAAAAGAGGTTGAGCACATAAAACAATCAAGTGAGATTTCCATAAAGCACCAATCCCAGCGAGCCTGCAGAGCACCTTTCCTGACAGTGCTGTCACACTTATGGCTTTTCATGGAAATTGAGTCCATTTAGTGTGAAAGGGCCTGCAAAAAACCTTCCACAGAAACCTTGTGTTTGTGTGTGTGTGTGTGTGTGTGTGTGTGTGTGTGTATGTGTGTGTGTGTGTGTGTGTGTGTGTGTGTGTG
>JASCQY010016335.1:0-10020 GCA_030264315.1 Sardinella tawilis
TGAAAATTAATACTCAAATTGGGGGGGAAACCCCCCCAAACCCCCCTTTACTATAGGTTTTTATTCAATTCTGTAACAATAACTGTACCCGCGAGAATCTCCGAGACTGATCGTTAAATGTATCTCCATTAGTGATCACCACATAACATATGGAATGTTAAACAGGAAGTTCTGGGGGACCAGCAATGGAACTAGAACCTGAAATGGTCTATAAGCCTCTGACAGCATTGTGGAGCACTTCTGAATTCGAATCATTTCCTTTGCCTGCGCACACTGGCGCCGCCCTGCAGATGAATATAGAGTATAGCAGCTTGTGGAATCACCAATGGATTTTATTGAACGGCTCCGACAAAATAAACTTGAAGCGTAATCAACCGGCGGTTGCATTGAAATCAATGCAGCGGAATGTTGTGAGCGCAGCGGAATGCTGTCGGCGTGCGGAGGCCTTAACGCAGCGTCTGCTGGGGTGCAGCGGAATGCTGTCGGCGTTGGTGTGCGGAGGCCTTAACGCAGCGTCTGCTGGCGTGCAGCGGAATGCTGTCGGTGTGCGGAGGCCTTAACGCAGCGTCTGCTGGGGTGCAGCGGAATGCTGTCGGTGTGCGGCGGCCTTAACACAGCGTCTGCTGGGGTGCAGCATGAAGCTCAGAATGTCCAGTAGCAAAGCTGCTAGTTACTGAAACCAGCAGCCTGGTGCTCCAGGCCGCTCGCCAGCCTGCCCAACTCCCTTGCCATGGTGCCGTGCATAGCAGGGTCATGTCTGCATCGCAGGGTCATGTCTGCATAGCAGGGTCATGTCTGGGCAAATGCCATGCCTGGGCTGGACCTCATGGGCTAACGCAGGTTAAAGACACACACACCATCATATGCATTTAACTCTGCATAGCAACAAACAAATTGTAATGTTACTGTAATGCTGATGTTGTGACAGGCCATTCATCTGTCTGCTCCAAGACACCAATATTTGCACTTGCAGTCTCTCCTCTCCCTCCTTGTCTCAAAACTGCACACAGAAAATGTGTAATGTTGACAGAGCTGGGGATGTAGAACTTGACCTACTTAAGTCTTCTTTGTCACTACAGTATATTCTAACACACACAGACACACACACACACACACACACACACACACACACACGGCCACAGGAAGCCTCTGAGATCCAGGATTGGTGTTGGCTCTGGCCACGCACAGCACCTGGGAGTGTAAATGATTTTCTAAAGCGAGCCGAGTCTTTCTCTGCTGGTGTGCCAGGGCTGGCATTTGTGTGTGTGTGTGTGTGTGTGTGTGTGTGTGTGCAAGCGTGAGCGCTTTGGGGCCCATTCAGCAGAGACTCCCGCTGGCCCAGCGCCTATAAGAGCTCCTAATGACGGCAAACAGAAGTCACGGCCAATTCAGACGCACACTTGGGAGCACAGCAAAGCAAAACAATCAGGCCCTACTGGTGCCATAAGAAAGGACTGAAGCTCTCAGTGATTACTGTATGCACTGGAGAGTTGTGTGTGTGTGTGTGTGTGTGTAAGAGAGAGAGAGAGAGAGAGAGAGAAAAGAGGTACTGACCCATAGAGAGTTTGTGAATTTGGATAGTTTGTTTTTGGCTTCACAGTTTGGGCCCCCATAGTGATAGACCTCCTTCAGAGCTCTGAACGCCTTGCAACTCAAAGCGGCTCAAATAACCAAAACAGAGGCATCATCAGCCCTTGACATCATCAGCCCTTGACTCAAACACAGCATCTACAGTAAAGATCTGTATCAGTAAAAGACATTCACAAAGGTTCAGTATAGAAATCTATACATGTGATGACTGGCCTATAGAAAACTATACATACAATGACTGGGGTATAGAAAACTATACATGTGATGACTGGCCTATAGAAATCTATACATACAATGACTGGGGTATAGAAAACTATACATACAATGACTGGGGTATAGAAAACTATAGCCTACATACAGTGACTGGGGTATAGAAATCTATACATACAATGACTGGGGTATAGAAATCTATACATACAATGACTGGGGTATAGAAAACTATACATACAATGACTGGGGTATAGAAAACTATACAGAATCTGTATATTCACTAAATACCCTTTATCCTATGCAATGCTGTGGTCTTTTAAAGTTTCATGCTTGTTTTGAAGTGTCAGTAAAAACATGTAGGTTTAAGTGGATTTTATAGAGATGTCCCAGTAAGATTTGGATTACACACATTTCCGAGACTAACTCTCACCCCCTTAGTAGAACAAATGGACAATTATTTGTAGAAACAATATGAAACTGGAAGCTATATTTGTTTACCCATATGGTATGGACATTCTATTTATTCAGTTGGAACTACATCAAAGGTACCAAACACTAGTGAATATTTGGACTGTACAACTGTGAACCCCTAATTATGTTTACCATGTTTTTTTTCTCTCCTCAAAAGTGAAGAAGTTGTGACGTAAACGTACCATCATTCTGTGCCAAGCAAATGCAGTGCCACTTGTGGAGACTTTTACAGCCAATGAGGGTAAATGGAAGCCTGATGCATCATCTGCTTCCGCATCCTTTCACTTCCTGCAAAGCGTCTGAACCAGCCATTCTGAACCAGCCAATCGCTGCATACAGCCATTCAGTGGGCTTGCGTTCACTCCGCGGTGGGCAGGTGCTTTCTGCTTCAACCAATCACTGCTGTTTGGTCGTGACTTATGTTGCTCGCTGGAACGCATCATTTGAATTCAATGTTATAACTTTCAGTCCTCCCTGTTTGCTGATTGGCCAGCACAGCTCCGAGCCAGAGCGAAGCTAAGCTTATGCCTTGCTCCCTGACCGTAGTGGTGAGGCGATAGCAAATTGAGCAGAAGCACTAGGCAGCGCTAGCCTGGCTCGCTAAATACCTTTTTTCCTGGATGATAAGCTGTATTTACAGATCCCTGGTGCCGTTAAAAGTGAAATGGCCTGCATGGACAATGTGATTTGTTCTTCTAACACCGTGTCCCTTTCCTGGACACTATGGTCTATTCATTGTCAGTCTCCTCACGCCTGACTTGAGACTCTAGCAGCACTAACAGAGGTGAACTGTCCTTTGTTTACAGCAAGACAAGCACTGAGGAGAACACAGGACAAGGGTGTGTGTGTGGGAGTGTGAGCCCACGTCCACGTGTGATGTGAGTGTGACTTGACCCCCACACACTGGAGCAACGTCCTCCATCACACTTAGAGAAAAGTGTGTCTGACCCAGCAGGACATTCTGTGTTGATGCTCATGAGTAATATCACCTGTCTGAGGTACAACAACACAAATCGATGGGACCGACACACTCGTATGGCTTTAAGCAGCCCGGGGAGTCCACAGCTATGCCCTTTCATGACCTTAATGGGAAGCCCTTGTGTGGACAGAAAAAAGGTTGGTTAATTAAGCGATAAAAATGAATGTGTTTCTGTGTGTGTATGTGAGTGTGTGTGTGTGTGTGTGTGTGTGTGTCTAAGCTGGTCTTGTTAAGCCCCTCAGACCTGAGGTCACACCATTGCTTTCTACTCCCAAGGTCGAGCCATGTGACCCCACCCCCACTCCAGCTCCCGGCTCATTATGAGTGGAGCAGGCTGCCATTGGCTGAGCAGGGCTACATGTGTTGACGCAAATCAGCCATTGCTCCTCATTAATGCAGCTGCTTCTTCAAACCAAAACAGCCAGCTCACAATCCACAGCAAAAAGGGCTCGGCAGACAAATAGTTCTATTACATAGTACATCCAAGGCTGAGCTGTGGTGTGGATTGATGGTGGGATACTGTGCCTTCGACCTTCTTGTTGCAAGGGGCAGCCGTAACTAAAATTAAATCCAGCAACTGTCCACTCCAATTGCACTGCCAGGACGCAATGTCAGTGTGATCTTCATCTTAATGCTGCCCTGTTTGACTCCCCAGCCTAATAACATCCTCATTAGCACTTAGCGGCTTTGCATATATGGCCAGCGTGTGCGAGAGTGCTGGTGGGGAGTCACAGAATCTATTAAGCTCAAAAAATCACATTAGACGACGACACATGGTGTCACTTTTGTATTGATTTCGTACAGAATAGTGAATCAGAGACTGAAGGAATCATGTCTGGGTGTTGCTTTAAGCAGTGTAGTAATGTGCACAGGGTCACAGGGAAGATCTCCCACAGCATTGGTTCATTTGGCTTCTCCAATGGCACAATGTTCTTTCCCAGTCGCTGATCTTCCTTATAAGTAGTTCATTGCCCTGGCAGGGCAGCAGCACTTTGCAGAGGCTGTTGTAATTGTGTATCTCATGTACGCTGGGAAAATGAGCACCCATGGGAGCTGCACTAGTGACTGCGACACTAATAGAAATTATACTAGATAGTCACTGGTGTCAGAGGAGGTGCTGTTTTGGTGACTATTTTTTCTTTGGTTTGAGTAAGACTGACAATGCACCAAAATGTAATATTAAACGCAAACTAAGAATTACTGATGTGCTCAGCATTTGACTGCATGTCAGTGAGACCATTAACTAGTCGTTCCAAAGGATGACAAATGGCAGCGGGCTCAATCTCAGTCGGTGGTGAAGGTCACATGGCGTGTTTGTGGGGCCACAGCCTTCCAATACATCGCTAGGATCAATTGATGACTGAACAGCTAATTGCGTTGGACCAACGAGTTGACGCGGCGGCCACTGGCGACCTTAAAGGCACATTTCCTAGCGAGGCGCGGCCAAACGAGTGTGCGGGCCGCTGGGACACGAGCGAGGAGATGCAGCAGCTAATATGCAGCGCGCAGCCACTCGGCTCTTGACGAGACCACCAGGGACGGGGGATGTGGGGGGGTTTGTCTGTAATTGCAACATCTGGAGGCAGGGTGTGGAGCCAGCGGGGGGTGGGAGTGGGTGGGGGCACAACATCAACCACTCGCTGTGAATACCCAGAGGTGGAGAGCTCAGAGAGAGAGAGGAAGGGAGAGAGAGAGAGAGAGCACTTAGAGAGAGAGAGAGAGAGCGCTTAGAGAGGGAGAGAGAGAAGAGCTCAGAGAGAAAGAGAGAGAGCACTTAGAGATTTGCTATTTGATTTTGCCTGGTCGAGTGCAAACCCAAAGACGCAAGGAAAGGCTGTCAGCGCCAAGGGTGAGGAGCAGGAAGGTGCCTTTTTGTTTAATTAGCGGAGCCAAATTAATTAGCACCCGAGTCGGGATTAATTATCAGTGAAAACTGTTAGCGAGAGGACCCCACAGAGAGCAAGGGTGCAGCCCTGAAACTGTGTGTGTGTGTGTGTGTGTGTGTGTGTGTCCTCACATTCATTTGCAATTTGATTTACCTCTATTTTCCCCCGTGCTACATTGGCCAATTTAATGAACACAAAATAGCCGACCCCAAAACTAAGCCCTGTGGTTTTACACAGTCGCACTCTTGTGTTAGCTCTGAAGGCAAACGTTGGCCGGCAGGCATCCAAATTGATGTGTAATTATCGGAGGTTTCATGTGTTTGTTTGTTTCATTGGAGCAGTTCAACTCTGCCCCAGGGTCACAGCATGTCCCGCTGATGGAGTCATTCTGTCTCTCGACAAGTTTGTCAATTGCGACAGGAGGAGGTCGCTAGCGGAACGCGCTGGATGATGGAGCGCAATGCCCATGCCAGGCGCCGCGCTGGTGATTGCCTCTGCCCCACATGGGAACGCCAAGCCATTCCTCTTCATCTTTTCCCTTTTTTCACCAGCGGGAGAAATGGAGCCGGGGCGCAATATGTGGTTGATGACAACCTGCAGAGAGCAAAGCTAGCTCACTGTTCCATCCTGCCGACTTCGCTCTCTCTCCCCCCATTACTCCACCCCCCCAAGCCAGCTCAATCTCCACCCTCAGCCCGCGCCCACAAACCCACAAACAGAAGCAAACGCGGTTTGGACAATGGGTGTGGGTTAGCCCTACAACACAATGTGCGCAGTGTGCAGTGTTTTAGGATTTGTGCATAAAACAAGCTAGTCATTGACGTTGATCCTTTTCGAGCATTATTTGGCCATCACAAAAAGATCCTCACTATTCTAGTCCTGATGTCACACTCCACAATACTGCAGGAATCATCCCTGCTTGTCATTCCCTGGAAAACCTGTATGGTATTCCCAGAACCCCCACCCCCCTCCACCCCCGCACAGACGCTAGTCACGTTTATCAGAAACTCCCAGCCAAGCATGTTGCCAGGCATGCAGATCTTTAATCACCTCACGCACATGTTGCCAGGTATGCAGATCCTTAATCACACAGGGCACATTCATCCCAGTAGCTTTGTGGGTCAAGTGCGGAAGGCAGAAATGGGGGAGTTGTGTGTGCTGCTCTGCAGAGAGAGAACCCAGGAGAGAAGCCCCATGGCCCAGTGGAAGAGCCCCATGGCCCAGGAGAGAAGCCCCATGGCCCAGGAGAGAAGCCCCATGGCCCAGTGGAAGAGCCCCATGGCCCAGTGGAAGAGCCCCATGGCCCAGTGGGGGCCCAGTGGATGCAGCTCCAGGAGCAACTGAGCCCCGGTCTTATCTTCCTCAAAAACCCTCCCTTTCTCCTTTTCCTTCTCTCTCTCTCTCTCTCACATACTCTAAATCTGCCACTAAAATTAGAGGTCTTGTTTTCTCTCTCTCCTCCTCCTCTCTGTTCTCTCTCTCTCGTTGTCTCTTGTTCTCCTATTTCACGTGTGTGTGTGTGTGTGTCCTGTGCCTCATCTCTTTTCACTTCCCATCTTCGGCTTCCTTTCTTCTCTCGCACATCCATTCTTCCAGTCTGCAATCCCTGTTGTTGCTGATGGGCCTGTTGCTTTTGGGGTCACTGATAATGAATGGCTTTGATTCAAGTCTCAGCTCCACTGCTACTGCCTCTGTTTTGGAGTCTGTGCGTGTGTGTGTGTGTGTGTGTGTGTGTGTGTGTGTGTGTGTGTGTGTGTGCGTGCGTGCGTGCGTGTGTGTGTGCGCGCGTGTGTGTGTGTTGAGTGGGGGGCTATGGATGTGCACATCAGCAATTTCTCGGTTTCTGCATGTGTGAGCCTGAGTGTGTGTGCGTGTGTGTGTGTGTGTGTGTGTGTGTGCGTGTGTGTGTGTGTGTGTGTAAAGTGTAGGGCATACAGTACGTGGACACACACCCAAGAGCTGATGTGCACATGTGTGTGTGTGTGTGTGTGTGTGTGTGTGGTGTGATGTATACATGACTTTTAAAGCTTGTTAAGCCATGAAGGTTCACTGGCCCAATTGGTATTCTCTGCAGGGCTTGGCATCCTTTGCAAACCCACTACACACACACACACACACACACGCACACACAAACATATACATGCACACACACACGCACACACATACATGCACAGACATAAACACAGAGAAGCCACTCCCCCTCTCATTAAACAGTCTGGCCCCTCCCCTACTTCTCTCCTCTAACTTTTTCTTGCAAACATCTTCCTCACACATCCCAACATGATTTAAAAATACTAATCCAGGCATTCCTTTACTCTCACACACTTCCCCTCCCTCTCTCCCTCTCTCCCTCTCTTTCTGTCTCTCTCCCTCTCTCTCTCTGTCTCTCCCTCTGTCTCTCCCTCTCTCTCTCTCTCTCTTTCACAGGCATCATTTTTGACGGCGTCTGAATAATGATGGTAACAGGCGTGGAAGCGTCAGAGAGGCGGCGTGCACCAGTGTCTGCCACTTCAAACGGGCCCCGCCCTGGGGGGACGCCCGTCTTATCAGAGCGAGAGGCAGCGCGGCGAACACACAGAGCACAGCCGTCATTCAGTGCCTGCACCAACCCCACCACTCCACCGACCCCACCACTGCCACAACCCCCAAAGTCACAAGCCCACCACAGTCACAACCCCACCACTCCACCGACCCCACCACTGCCACAACCCCCACAGTCACAAGCCCACCACAGTCACAACCCCACCACTCCACCGACCCCACCACAGCCACAACCCCCACAGTCACAAGCCCACCACTGCCACAAGCACCACAGTCAGTCACAGCAGCCACCACTGCCATTGCTAACCCAGCAGTGGGGCACACTGATCTAGCTTGTGTTCAGCTGTATAAACACAAACACACACACACACACACATTTCTATCTTGGTGCCAGTTTACCTGATTGTTCTTGGGCTCACTTGGGTGGCTCAGGTGCAGTGTTGATTGTGGCCACGGACGCAGCCTCATATCTGGGTTTCCATGGTGACTGTGTGATTGACAGCCTGTGTTGTTCACCACACCCTCCTGAGTCTGTAGCTCTGGACTGCTACTTAGCATACCAATACCAATATCTCTTCCCAGAGCTAGATTGTTTTGTAGGGATGTGTGTGGATGTGTGTCTCATCTCATTTAGATGGCCGACTGTCGCTGGTTTTTCAGGGCAACTGGCTGGAGGTGGATTGAGGGAAGGAGGAACGCAGTCGTCCAAGTTTACGGCTAATCATGGCCCGCAGCATCACCTCTGAGAGGAGAGGAAATGGAGCCTGTTTTGCTTCAATGCAAATGACTCTTTAATCTCCCCGTCCCGACATTTTTCAGGCCAAACTGATGAATGGTGGAGATGAGGTGGCATTTCTCGATCTCAGACAATGGGATGCCGCTGTGTCTTCAATGCTTTTCCCCAGAGGAAAATATTCATCTTTCCTGTCTGGCACCTGGCTACTGAAACCACGGAAACATTCATCTGCAGTGTGAGCCCATTCTGATCGTACGTGTTATTTGAATGGTGTAACTTTTGGTTAATAACTCATCAATAACTACTGTATGTAACAATCAAAAATACAGAAACCTCTCTCTCATTTCCTCCCTCATTGATGATCAGGTTTGCACGTATGCAAGTCATGCCTTGACTTATCTAGAACATAATGTTGTCTAAATCCCCACAGCATCAAAGAATGGTTTGCTAATGGGGTGCTTCTGGTGAGTTCAAATTGTGTGGGGTGTTGCTGTGCTGCAGGGTCAGAGGCACGGTTGGGTCAGAGGCACGGTTGGGTCAGAGGCACGGTTGGGTCAGAGGCACAGTCTGTGTTGTGCCCCCAGCTGCCCCAAAGCTTGCCAGGCGTGGGCACAGAGGCCATCCTGCCAGTCCCACTGGGCCCCTGGGCTACTGAAGCGTGTGCAATTCACTCACATTTGGCTATTTCATATGACAGGGAAGCTACAAGAATGACAAGCAAAAATGAGATCTTGATTACAGCAACACTGCCACCGAGAGCCCTCCAGCTGAAGTGGTTTCAGTTCCATGGCAAGAAAGGGTTCAAACTTGCTGAAAGATTTACTCAGACTGGGCTCTGTGCTTTTGTTCGAGGTGAGAGTTTTACTGCTCTGCTCACCCTCTCTATCATCACAGAATGAAGGACTACATGTAGGTTTTACACCATTTGGATCACAGACCGTGGATGAAGAATTTAATTACATCAGATCTCAATATGCTGAAGCACATTATGAAGTCTGTTTGAATTGGGATAAACAGAACTGTGCAATATGAGCACCAGCTTATTAAATTTCCATATTAGATGCCATGTGAGAACCCCATGCATCATGTTTGCACGCCGCTGAGGGGGCGGATCCAGAGAGGGTCGAGGGACGCTTTGGCCCACGCTCGTTGGGCACACAGCCGCAGCCAGTGTTTGATGGAGAGCCTGTGGGAGTCCGCCCACCAGCAGCGGTGAAACGCAATAAGTCACTCACACCTCAGTGCCATCCGTCACTCCCCCACCCCGCCTGGGAAAGGGCCATTATCAGCTGCTCATGCTTCTGAGTCACTAGCTAGCGCCGCTCAGAGATTAGCATCCGCACTGGACACTCATTGCTCTCATATCACTAGCTAGCGCCGCTCAGAGATTAGCATCTGCACTAGACACTGCTTAAATATCACTAGCTAGTGCCGCTCAGAGATTAGCATCCGCACTGGACACTCATTGCTCTCATATCACTAGCTAGCGCCACTGAGAGATTAGCATCTGCACTAGACACTGCTTAAATATCACTAGCTAGCGCCGCTCAGAGATTAGCATCCGCACTGGACACTCATTGCTCTCATATCACTAGCTAGCGCCGCTC
>JASCQY010016430.1:0-10227 GCA_030264315.1 Sardinella tawilis
GCTACTATGATGTGCACAAATGACTAAATGTTGTGGAGGTTGAACTAATAGTTACGAGAATTTACATTCTGATCTGAGAAAAGCACCAAAGCGACTGAGGAAAAACTGTAACCTTCTGTGACCTTACAGTAAATGCACCAAATGCCTGTACAAAAAATGTTCTTCCTTGGTATTCAGGATAAGTAATAATTGTGGATAACTTGTGAAGCGTCTACATAAGCCTGTTATAATGCTGACATGACTTGTATCATGAGCATTACAGTAATCACTCTTAAAGGAGAGATTCGGTGTAAATCACTCCATAGCCCTGGTGATCAAGGTCACTGAATGCTGTAGGAAAAAGAATAAAAACAGCGTAGGCTGGGCATAGTGACTTACTTACAGTTTAATTTCGCTATGCCCCATTCAGTTAACATTAGTTATTGGTTTGTTACTCGGCCGATGTTCTCCTATAATTAATGACTGTTGTCATTATGTGTCATTTGGTTTTTGAAATGTAGACTTTGGGATGAAGTCATTGGAAAAAAAAACACAAATTGAATACCAGAAATCAGAGGGTAACGACAAAATCATACAAGAACAAAAGTAACAAAAAATGAAAAATGTATGCTTAAATCCTGTTCCGTGTGAAGTCTGTGCTGCCTCATTGTCTCCAGCTTCAACTGACACATGAGGACAAAGATTACCAAGGCTGTTTATCAGGCTCTACAGATGAGATTACCGCTCTGAACTTTCTGCCGTTTTTAATGTGCACTCCGCAAAGATACGCCACTTCTTGAGCTCAGTGAACTTCAAACAGTTGATTAACATAAAGCAAGAGGCCTAATTGTTACATAAAAGTAGGCAGAATATAGAATCACCCAATTAAGTGACATCAAATGAGAAAGGCCGGCTGGGGATCTCAGGCGAATGGAAAGGAGAGGAGATGGCAAAGAGGCAGAAGGAGAGAAAAAGAGAGAGAGAGAGAGAGAGAGAGAGAAAGAAATCTCAGCTCATGGGAATCGACTTAAACCTCGGAAGGACTTTATCTTTTGTCCGTATTTGCAGCAAAAACCCAGAGCCCAGAAAACACTAAACCCCAATTTGCTGAAACATCAGTCCTGTGGCCTGTGGAATTCAGAAAGTCAGGGATTTCTCGGATACATCTTAGTTTTGAGATCAGGACTCGCACAACCCAGCAGATATATGTGTGGATATCTTCCCCTGAAACTGCAATCATGCATGGCCTTTTTTTTGGTCAATGATAACTCCTGGTGTTACTGTATGGTGTGACAGTAAATGATATGTGTGATTTGTTTTGTTTGTTTGTTTTGTTCTTTGAAATGTTGCATCTAGTTAGCTCACCAACACCCTGTTGAAGTGATACTCTCTGAGGTTTGTTCATTTCTGAAAAGAAATTCTGAAGAAGTCCCTTTCAATGTACTTTCAATCACAGGCCTTGTGGAGAAGCCTTTCAAATCCACATAAAATGATCTTGTGCAGAAACATACTGAATCATAAGTGTTATTGCACTGAGATTCACAGCATCTGTGTTGGATGTGAGTGTGTGTGTGTGTGTGTGTGTGAGAGAGAGAAAGAGAGAAAGAGAGAGAGAGAGAGAACCAAAACAAAAAAGAATGAATAACGGAACATTGTGACTTTCACCTTCAAGGCTTCATCCGTCTGTGCAGTCCTGTGTGCAAACCTTCCCATTCATCCTGAGACTCTCCTCTTCTTGTCTGAGTTGTTGTCTTCCAGGCTGACCCCCCTCACCTGGTCTCCTCCTCCTGCAGAGCCCTGTTTCCCCTCCCTTCTTCCATTCCTCTCACGTCTCTCTCTTCCCTCTCTTTTTGTTTTTCTGCTGCTTTCTCATCCACCTCACCCCCCTCTCTCTCTCACTCTGTCTCTCTCTCTCTCTCTCTTTCTCTTGCTCTTTGTCTTCGTTCCTCTTCCTCAGGTCTTTTCTTGCCCTTCATCACTTTTTTACTGATCCCTAGCCATCCTTCTTTCCTTCCTCTTCCTCTATCTTCTTCTGTCTTGTCATCCCTCTCTTTTTTTCTCTCTCTTTACCTCTGTGTTGTCAACAATTCCATTTTTCTCTCTGCACCAGCACCACCATGTTTGTTTCACAACTCTTTCTTTTTCTCTTTCTTTCTCTCTCTCTCTCTTTCTCTCAGCCATAACATCTGCTGTTGTTTGTCCCTTGTATGGGCCTGATTAGGATTCTCTCTCTCTCTCTCTCTCTCTCTCTCCCTCTCTCTCTCTCTCTCTCACTCTCTCTCTCCAGTCAGGCATGTTGGTCGGTGTCACTGCTCCTGCAGGGGCTGCTTCAGAGGGAGCTCTGTAAGTGATGCACTGTGTATTTAAGTGGGAATAAGGCCGCCTCTCCCTCCTACTTCACCTAGCGTCTAATCTCCACAGGCGTCCTTCCAGGCTGCTCTTTAGTAACAGGCTGCAGGGAGAATGGGAGGCTGAACAGTGTGTGCAAACACACACACAGATACACACACACACACACACACACATATATGTATATACAGTACACTATATTATCAAAAAAGTATTCGCTCGTCTGCCTTGACTCACGTATGAACTTACTGTAAGTGCCATTCCATTCCTAACCCATAGGGTTCAATATGATGTAGGTCCACGTTTTGCAGCTATTACAGCTTCAACTCTTCTGGGAAGGCTGTCTACAAGGTTGAGGAGTGTGTTTATAGGAATATTTGACCATTCTTCCAATTGGATGGCACAAGTTCATATTTGAGTCAAGGCAGGCGATTCCATATGGTATACAGTATATATATATATATATACACACACACACACACACAGATGCATACACACATAGATACACACACACACATATGCTATGCATCTCTCTGTCAAGCTCATATACATACAAACCCTCTCTCTCACACATGCATGCACACACACACACACACCTCTTTCCACTTTCTATCAGACACATACACATACATACTCCAGCACACATACATACTGTACTCCTGCAAGTCACACACACTATGTCTATGAGAGAGAGAGGGAGAGAGAGAGAGAGATGAATAAGAAAATGTGTGTACCTTCCTGTGTAGTTTCCACCTGTGTGTGTGTGTGAGAGAGAGACAGACAGAGAGAGTGAGAAAGACACAATTGGGAGTTGCCATTGTTGTGTGTTAGAGACAATAAAATAGCCAAAAGCTGTCCAGCTCTGAGCAGTGGCAGCCACACACCACTGTCACGCTTGCCACGCCTCAGTAGTTACACACACAAACACACACACACACAGACTCACACTACAGCAATACACACATAATGTCAGCACCACACACACACACACACACACACACACACACACACAGACTCACACACAGACTCACACCACAGCAATACACACATAATGTCAGCACCAAGACAAAAACAGACAGACAAGTAACATGAAGGCAGAGAACAGGGGAAGATCCTTTAAATGAGGAGAAAGATGGAGAGAGAGAGAGAGAAAGAGAGAAAGAGAGAGAGTTAACTCATACCTGAATGGAATAATACGCTCCATAAAAAAATCTCTGATCACCGAAACTGACATTTTACAATAGGAGTTAAACAGAAGATGATTATATGTTTTCATTAGAAATTCTGCATGGCTTCGAGAGTTTGACTGTACTGGGGTAGAGAATGTAAAATAGTATCCTTAAAAATCTCTCTCTCTCTCTCTCTCTCTCTCTTTCTCTCTCTCTCTAAAAATGTCATGTCACATTGTGAGAACGCCAAGCTCCGTTTCACTTAATTAATGCCAGGGTGCGGTTAGTGGATTCTATCTTCAGCTTGTGAGCCAAGGAAGGTGAGGTGAAATTTCAGACTGGAGCCGGAATCGGCTTTCCTGTGGCGTACAGATGGGAATCTGCGTGGCTTGTGTGTCGGCCACCACCACCAGCTTGCTACTATTAGGGGGGGAAATAACCCCCCCCCCCCCCACACACACACACACACACTACCCCCCAAGAGTATTCAGTGGTCACTTCAATGAGCACCACTATCAGGGCCCTTTTTTCCAAAGCACAATTTTTTCTCCCTTTTAGTGCCTGTGTGGTGGGGTTTCTAAAAATGGACCCAGTTCTGTTCCTGTTGTTATAACTCCAAGGTCGCATGGCGTGATACCAGGGATAACCACACAGAGATAGAAATGTATTTCTGTTCCATAAGACACTTTTTAATAGATAGATAGATAGATAGATAGATAGATAGATAGACATGTAACAATCTCACATATCTTCATATAACCAGCTTTGACAGTTCAACAACATCCACACAGAAATATGTATCTGGAACATAGGGTCACAGTATCAAAAACAAAAAAAGTAAAAAAAAAAAAAAAATAACATGAACATAATTTCTGGTTTGTTTGTTTGTTAACAATAAGAATTTCTTCCTTCGCCGCTCACTTGAAAGAGCGTTAATGTTTGGCTTGCCAGCAGGGGTTTGCAAAATGGGAAAATGACACGAGAATGATCTGGCCTAGCCGCTGATTTCAACGGAGACTGAGACTGAGGCAAGACAAATGTGCACCGCAATCACTGTTTCAAGCGATGACTCTTTATGTAAATACACACGGCAAGGCAATCTTAGTAATTCTCCCTCGACTTGACAATGACTGCAGTAAAAGTGCTTATGGCGGTACTATGTGACGGCATCCTTCCTCACAGGTTCAACTGAGTTAAAGCACAACATGGAGAATAAATCATTTACTAAAAGGCGGACAAAATTAGCCAAGCAATATATTTGTGCGCCGGAGAGCCATTTGTCCATCTGTATGTGCTAGGAGCAAGGCATTCTGGGAGGGAGAGGCTAGGCTATGTCAACAAGCAGGCGACAGGGATGATGAGTTTCCCCCGGCCTGAAAAAGCTGTTTGTTGTGTTAATGAATAGCACAGGGGTTGCCTCTCCCGTCCGTCCACCACCCTCAGGGGCCTAACAAAATGGAAAATTAAAGAGAGAGAATTTTCAAAAAGAAAGCAGAACCGATAAATGAAGACATAGAGGTCATTTTTTTACCACATATTTTTTGTTACAGTAGCGTTGCTATAAGTATAATATGAATATTTTCTTTCTATGTCAGTTGTTTATTTTGCAATATGTTATGTAAATTTTTTTTTGTTTTGTCTGGGGCAATTGTAATGATGCACAGAGCAAAGTTAGAGCAAGTCAAAGTCCCCTGGGGCTACTTGGGATGTTCACTCATCTTGATTGCAGCGCCTGCATGGGTGAAAACATCTGATCATGGCAGTCGAGTCAAACTCGTGCGCTTGCAGTCAAGCACAAGGCTTAAGGGTGTGTAAGCAATGGCATGCAACCCTGCCAGGCCTTAACAGAGTAGAGTAATCATCACGCACTGACAATGACAGTTACTCTACAGAGAGGATGTCTGGGTTAAGGGGAATGTTTTCTGTGGATGCCTTTCTTTCTCCCTCCCTCTCTCTCTCTGTCTTTCTCTCTCTCTCTCTCTCTCTCTGACTCTCTCTCTTTTCTCCAGGGAGGATATTTTGGTGGTCCTCACGTTACCTTGGCCCTGCATCGTACATCGCGTCTTCAGACATGGGTGGTTCTTGCCCTGTTCCGGATGCTCGCTCTCTTCCGGAAGCTTCTGAGGTCGGGATCAAAGCTCTCCTCACTTCAGAGGATTTTACAGGGACCTTTAAGTACCCCCTACTTCCACGAGGTATGAAAGAGTGTTGTGGAGTCAACATCAAATTACTGATTAGACATCAGTGGATCCCCCTCCTTTAAAAAGCCATGACAGTTAAAGATAGACTCCACATCAAAATGTTCCAAGAAGAAGTGTCTGATGATGCTCTGACCTTCAACATTCTCAGTGACCTTGGACTTGGTTGGACTCGATGCAAGAAATCCATCTGCTCTGCTGTCCATAGGATAGACAGATTACAGGAGAAGATGGAACCAGTTCTCTATGATGCAGAAATATTAGAGAAGACAGCTAGCAGTGAAATGGTGGCATTTGGGGTAGTAAGAGCTTGTTGATTTTCCCCTGTTTGGTAATGCACACGGGGGATAAGATAAGACGATATAATCTTTATCGTCCCGGAAAGGCAAGTTTGTCTTCAAAAAGAATAGCATAGAACAGCTAGCGGCACAGTCAGACACTACTGGACATAAAAAACACTTTGCACAACAGACAGTAAACACAAAGAGGGCATAAAGAAGATAAGGAACCTAAAGCTTTAAAAATACTGAGCACAATAGACTATGGCCTGACATACAGTGTGAATGATTATTACATATGGCGTGACATTACAGACCACAGCCATAACCACAGTACCACAACCAGGACAGCAATATACACACACTGGAGAGCTAGACTAGCCTGGCTAACACCAGCCTAAATCTCAAGTGAGGTTTAGTCTGGGGACCACCTATACATTTTCTCGTAGGTTCCGTTTGTCCAAAAGTTTGCGTATTGTCTTGCCATCTCTCCCCATTCTGTGATTGGTTCCCAAATCCATGCGAAAATTCCGGCCATGGTCTCCAGGCTGCCGTGCAGTTCGGAAGGAGCGCGCAAGGCAGCATGGGTATTCCCAGGCTAGAGCTAGACATTAACTGTCCCACTTTTCCGCTCATTTAAAATTCTATGCAGACTATACCAACAGTGCATGATGGAGGGTCTGAAAATAGTAAGACTGTTTGAATGACCTCAATCTCAGTTTAACAACAAAAACTTTCTATTCCATTCCATATCATACTTTTATTCAGGCACCCAAAGCAAAGATCGTGGAATATGGACCAAGATAGAGCAACATAATTCGTTACAACGGGAGCTGACTTGAATAGTTCTGGTCTGCATAATTCGGTTCGTCACAATATAAACTTTTAACTGATTTTTTTATTAGCATATGAGAGCTCGACTTGGTCTGCATAAAGCCCCCCCCCCCCCCCCTTGCCAAAATAGAACACGGATTTTAACGGAGGTTTGTTATTCTTGCTCTGCTTTTGCCCTCTCTGCCCAAAGTGCTCATGATAAAGAACGGAACCTTAGTAAGGCACCATTGCCTAGCACCCTGCCGAGCACCCACTTGTGGTGTGTGTACAGCAAGGGGGCCATTATGCACCGGCTCAGAACACTCCCCACACACACACACACACACACACACCAGCTGGAGGTGGAGAGCGAGGGAATAAGGATTGAAAAAGCAGGTGGAGCGCGCTAAAGTGCTTAGACCTTCCAGACCCGTACCCTACTGTAGCATGGACCGCACGGAACAAGAACATGATGTTCTCCCCCAAACAAAACAATCTCGCCTTGAGATGGCAATCTCTGACTCTGATGTTCTTCTTCCCTGACTTTCTCTTGTGCTCGGATAAAGTAGGACACTCACTTTACAGCAGATCATATTCTGCTGCTGCTGAAATATTACCGCACTGTGTCAATTCAACCGATTCATAAATCATCACAAATGATATTAATAAACACTAATCGCAGTAATAGGCCCAGTGAAGAAAGGAGACTGAATGGATGGTGATTTCGTGTGTACGTGTTTATAAGTATTTATATGTATTTATTTAGCCCTGAAAACGCTGCTGCATTATTTAGTGGCCAGTGTTTGGTTCTTGCATTCAAATCTCCCCGAGGGGCTGGATGTACTCCGTAAGAGTGCGTTAAATAATTAGATTTATGAGTAAGTCTGGCTGGAAGGTCAAATTCCAGGTGAAAATTCCGGTCTCCCCCATGCCCGCACGTCCATTCCAGAACCTTCTGGAACCACTAATCTGTCCTTGAGGTGTGGCGTGCTTTACAATTAGTTGATTATACAGTCTCTGCTGTATGTTTCATTACAATATATTTATATAGTTTATATTTTCAGTAGAGTGACCTACTGTAACTGCTGCTTCACCACGCCAGCATTTTGCATATGATATATCAATCAATATTATATATTATAAATATATAATGTATGTCTAATAGCCATGGGGGATAAAAGCAGTCCCTGAGGGTTTGTTTTTTTTGTTGTTGTTGTTCCTTTTCTGTGAATTTGTTGAACTCTGAGGTGCTGGTCGGGTGCCTTGGCGGAGGGCGCTGCTGCCACGGTGATTAAGTAGGGGCGGAACATTCAGATAGCCACCCACTCTTTTCCAGCATCCTCTGGGGGGGGGTTGAAAACTCTACAACTCCATCTGTCCCGCTATCTCACCTGGATATCTTTAAATACATAAACAAACAAAGAAATAAATAAATATCTGGTGTTGTGGTAGTAGAGTACAGACACACACACACACACACACACACACACACACACACACACAAACACATACACATACATTTTGACTGGTGTCTAGACTTTTTGGGATAGTATCTGTTCAGCACAGGAATCCTCAGGTTTGGGTTTGTGTGTGTACAAGATTGTCCTCTCAGGCCAAATCATATTTCGCTTAAGGTCCTGTCACGATGGCTTACGAGCAGCAATCTATTGGCTGCAATGCACTGTGGCGCCGTTGGAGTCGGCGCAGCCTCCTGCTCCTGCATACGAGATCGCCGCCTTAAGCCCCCGTGTAGACTTCAGACTCTTAGAAATGCAATCGCCCCATATGGCAAAAAGGGCAGCTCTTTATTTGTTATGGTTCCCGTGGCCAAAGTAAGCCTGTCCCTAGACGGAGATCGGGGGCGGAAAATTTAATGCCCACGTCAGTCTGTTAGTTCGAGCTCTTTCCTCGACGGAGGGCTGATAGACCTCTGAAGAAAAAGAGGAGGAGGTGGAAGAAATGAAGACGAAAAGGAGGAAGGGAGAAAAAGAGCCATCACGTCCTGGATGTTGTTTAAAGTGTCCCCCAGCGAGTGGCCCTGCAGGGCGGTTAGCTGGATAAATAGGCCAGCCGAAGAAAGGTGAAAGACAGTGATGTGCAGCACTTGCTGCACTCTATGTATGTATGTAGTTTGGGGAAAGACTGCAATCTGTGCATGGAGAGTGTAGGGGGTGGACTAAGTCAGTGGATGGGAGGTGTGTGTGTGTGTGTGTGTGTGTGTGTGTGTGTATTAAAATGTGAGTGTGTGCTGCAGAAAAACTGCATAAGAAAGACCAGTAGGCGACTGAACTGAACTATTTTCAATCACACACAGTTCACACAAGACAGGTCTACATGTACAGTACTGTGGCCTCCAAGGGAAATAAACCTGCCTGCCTCACGCTGATTGCAGCGCACAGCATCTCATTCAGTTCTGCGCAACGCGAGCGACCTTGCCGCGAAGACGTACTGTACGGAAGTTAGCAAGTTTCCAAGAACTGCTAACAAAAGCCAACTTGTTTGTATGGTAGGCTACTGTATTCATTTTAAAATGAGCCGTTCTGAATGCTTCACGGCTCCCAGCAAAGAGAGACCATTGCACATATACTGAATGGCCGCTCTGCTTACAAGGGACTATACATCTCACAGCATGACCGCAGAGTTATAGCGCTAACCCTGAATGAGCTACACAATAGCACCCAATACCTCACATCTGTTCATGACACTCCAAGTGTGGAAACGGACTGGTTTTCTTTTACACAAAGTACAGTACGTTTTATTGGGAGCTGCTCTCAACCACTCCCCAAATATGCCTGGTCTTATATATATATATATGTCAATTTAATGAGCTTAAATCAGTCATTGTTAGTCAACAGTCTATTGATGCTTACATGGACACTTGAGCATTCAATTCAGTTGTGCATCAAAATATAAAATATCAACCCTAACCCTAGGGGGGGGGGGGGGCTTTCTAAGAAAAGAGCCAAACAATTTACAAAGTATTGTTCAGCATAACTGGGAGTCTCTACATCTGGAGACATACGTACTCTACATGTCACCTTAATCCTTAGAGCACCCCATGAGCAGATGCTTGGTGTACTATTGTTGGATTGTGCTATGATAAATGTCTATCTGTCAAGAATGTATGTGTGTATGATAGAGAGAGAGATGTGTGTGTGTGTGTGTGTGTGTGTGTGTGTGTGTGTGTGTGTGTGATAGAGATTGTGTTCATGCGTCTGTGTGTGTCTTTGTTCCTACTGTTATCAAACTGTTATGAAGAGTTCATTCTATACACTCAGCTTATCCACCTAACTAATCCTAATGAAGCAGGCAAACATAATTAACTGACTTACCAAACCTAATGAACCAAACAAACAAGCTTAACAAACTGAGTGTGTGTGTGTGTGTGTGTGTGTGTGTGTGTGTGTGTGTGTGTGTGTGTGTGTGTGTGTGTGTGTGTGT
>JASCQY010016472.1:0-10226 GCA_030264315.1 Sardinella tawilis
CTCGCACAGTCAGTCAGCCCCTGCACCTGTTACACACACACACACACACACACAGATATACACACACACTGAGACACACAGACAACCCCCACACACAAACAGAACTCACCCTTGTACATACAGAGACATGCATGTACAGTAGATAGACATCTTACAATGTACCTAAATTCATGTAATTAAGAACACACACTCACATGCAGACACACACACACACACACACACACACACACTCATACATATCTTATACACACAGACATTTATGTAATGGTACACATGCACAACATGAGCCACACAAGTACCTCCTCCCATTCCCCTACCCATATGCTAACCCATATACTTTTATGTCTACGTGCTCAACATACCACACACAGACACACACACACACACACACACATACACACACACACACACACGCACGCACACACACACACGCAGAAGGTGACAGAGGTGGAACGGAAACAGAAATAATATAGACGTATGCGCTCACATAATGTCATCCATATGGACACACACAAACACACACACACACACACAGTGCTGTTTAGAAAGCACTTAGCTCTGTTTATTTTCACACACCGGATTCTTTACACTCAGAGCAGCTTGAGTCTGTGCAGTAGTCAGTGTTTATCTCTGTGTGTGTGTGTGTGTGTGTGTGCGCGCACACGCGCATGTGTGTGAGACGCAGAGCAAGGGCAAATGCGCTTTCTCTTTCTCAATCTCTCTCTCTCTCTCATCTGGAAGGGCTGCTTCAGGCAAACAAGCTCAGATATGGGAGGGGGGCAGGGGTGAAGGAAGCCATTTTGTTTTATTGTGTGTGTGTGTTTGTGTTTGTGCGTGCACGTGCGTGCATGTGTGTGCACACGCCTGCATGCGTTCTGCTTGTGTGTGTGTGTGTGTGGGTGTGTGTGTGCTGCCTGTTTGATGAAAGCCAGCTGTTCAGCCTCTCATTCAGGTCTCAGCCACAGACACACACACACTTTCTCCCTCTCTCTGTCTCACACACACACACAGACACACACACACACAGAGCTAAATATGGGATAAAGTGAGTTATAGTCTACTCCACACTGAGCAGCAGGAATGATAGATAGTCTACATATAAAAAAGAGTGTAATGTTAAGACCTTATTCTTCCTTAGTAACATACCTCAGTCTTATAGATGTGTGGCTTTTGTGCATTTATTCTGTATATGTATGTATTCTGTATATGTCATCAGTCCTCGAACTATAGTCTTACTTGACACAGGTGTTTCCCATGTGCATTTGACTTAGTGACACACACACACACACACGTACACAAGAGAGACCCACAGACACAAACACACACACACACCATCCATTTCAAGTGTTTCTGGTGTAGTTATCTATGTCAGTGGTTTTCAAACTGGGGGCCGCAAGGGGGTGCCAGGGGGGCCTCTGTAAGTTGGAGGTTGTATTAATTGAATAAGCAAAACTGTAGATGTATTCCTATTTGTTATAAAACTGCATTACAATAATCTGTCACATATATGAACATTACTACTATTATTGCTATTATTGTTTTTCTTTATTATTATTTGTCTTTTTTCTTTATTATCCATAATCTCTTTCTGATTGGCTGGCATTCAAACATGTTAGAACAATCTATGGTCCCGACGACTTGATGAGCAGCCTGACAGCCCATCTGAACAAACATTGATTGCAAAAACTTTGCGATTTGAGGCAACATAATGACGTAAATGGATGTATGGATTTACAGTTATGCATAAAATGCGTCCTTTGCTTGAAAATCCTATTTTGCAACTGTAGCCTATTGTAAGAGGATCTTTGCTTTTGTTGCCGTGTTCTTTACAAACACACTTTCCATAAGGAGGGCCTCAGCTGGAATCCGCTGGTATATGGGGGGCCTTGTCATGGAAGTTTGGGAGCCCCTGATCTACACTATGTAGCCCTCCGACTGCCATCTTTGGGGTTCCTGTGTTCAGTCGACCAGCTGAGGCCGTGTGTGTATAGTACATCAGCATGCATGCATGTGCGTGTGTTCTCGCACACACACACACACACACTCACACTCACCACCTCCATTACTGCATCCATTGGTGTGCTGTCGTGACTAGAGGTGGGGGGCATGTGCAGCGGCCATGGTTTTCCCAGAAGGGGATTGCCCCATTTCCTCCCTGCGCTGTCCGTGACGCTGATGAGGCCACGCAGTCTCCATGGTGACCTGAAAATGCCAGCGGTGGCATCGTGGCTCATCAGTCACCTCACTGAGCGTGCCCAGTAGAGGGCTCTGTGATTGGCTTCCACCAGGGACATACTTGTTCATTTATTATTATTATTATTATTATTTATTTATTCATTCATTTATTTATTTATTTTCTCTCAGTCAGGGAGAACCAGGGCTAATTATGACTAGCTGCGTGCTGATGGGAGTGCCTCTCCCTCTCTCTTTCCCTCTCTCTTTCCCTCTCTCTCTTCCCCTCCCTCTCTCCTCCCTCTCTGTCTGCAGGGCTCAGATGTGAAGAGAGGGAGCTCTCCAGCATATTCCGTAAGTATGGTTGATTGTGTGTGTGTGTGTGTGAGAGAGAGAAAGCAAGAGAGAAAGAGAGAGGGAGAGATGAGAGGTAGCACTCTGGCATATTTAGTATGGCTGATAGTGTGTCTGTTTGTACGCATATGTTTTGTCTGCGTGAGATGGTGGTATGTGTGTATGTGTGTGTGTGAATGAGAATGAGATAGGAGAGGGAGTTCTGTGGCACAGTCAGGAAATATATGATGGTGTTTATTGGCTGTGTGTGTGTCGGACAGACAAAGAAAGACGCAGGTCTTCAGCATATCCTGTAGGCCTGTGTGTGTGTGTGTGTGTGTGTGTGTTTACTGCTCCCCGCAGTGTTGGCTTTGCTGAGCTCCTCTCAGCTCATCAGGTGACCTGCAGTAGGGTGGGACTGAGAACTGGCCCTCTGCCCGCACAGCAAGGACCACACACACACGCACAAACACACACACAACTAAACACAATTACACACAACTACACGCCCACACAGAGTAAACACCTTGTCCCCATTTCACTCTCCCTCTCTGCCTGACGCTCTCCTCCTCACTCACTCACTCACACACACACACACACACACACACACACACACACACACACACACACACACACTCACTCAAATGCAAACACTTTCAACTACATAGGACTACTATACAACACCATTTTTAACACTCATTCTAGCATTTATGAAAACTCACAGCTTACACAAATCTGTGTGTGTGTGCGCGTGTGTGTGAGTGTGTGTTATGCCCTTGTGCCTTCATGGTTTTATGCTGATGCAAACACTTTTGTACATCATCTTATTCATTTTTATATCGCACACACGTGTACACACACACACACACACACACACACACACACACACACACTTCCAGCTACATACGATAATGACATACAACTACAGTATACAACCACCATGTTTAACCCAGATTCTTGCATTCATGAAAACCCACAGCTACACTGTGTGTGTGTGTGTGTGTGTGTGTGTGTGTGAGTGTGTTTTATGCCCTTGTGTATTCATGGTTTTATGCTGATGCAAACACTTTTGTACATATTCACAGGCATGTTTATAATGCACACACACACACACACACACACACACACACATTTCCTTAGGTGTGTGGTGGTATGCTGGAGCAGATGGGGGAAGGAAGGGGATTAGACCTCACTGTGGGGAGTGGGGCAGGGCATCGATGAGAACATAACACACACACACACACAAACACAGGCAAATACAGACATTTCCTGTCTTGATCTGATGGATATGTTACATGGTGTGGCATGTGACTGCCGACTTTGCCTTGAACTTTGTGTGTGTATGAGACGGTTTCTCACTCAATCATTCTCTCCCTCTCTCTCTCTCTCTCTCACACACACACACACATTTGTGATCTACAGGATGCACAGTCTGATGTTTTTATCTTCTATATCTGGCTTGATATTCTGCATGTAAAAGGATGTGGTGTTTGACCTGAAACCCTTGGCCAAACGACCAACTGACTGAACACACACACACACACACACACACACACACACACACAAATACACACACACACAGCAGAGATGGAGATGTATAGCCACCCTCAAGACAGAAATGTACGGAAATGTTAACACAAGTCAGGTTTTCTTTTTTCTTCTCTGTCTTGTCTGTCATACCTGAACACCCAGATATTTTACACACACACAAACACAGTCTCTTTTCCCCCAAAAGAATGGCTCAAAGAGAAGCTCTCCACACATGCTGCTCACATCAAAATCAGTTAAAAGGAGAAATGCATGATGGGATGGCTGGGGAAAGCCACTGCATTTTGATTGGCTGGAATCACTGATCGGAACTGTTTGGGGATTCTGTGTGTGTGTGTGTGTGCGTGTGTGTGTCCGTGTGTGTGTGTGTGAGTGAGTGTGTGTATGTGTGTCTGTCTATGTGTGTGTCTGGCACAGATCCACTCTTTTGTCTGGGCTCACAGGAACAGGGTATTTTTAATCCCTTCCTGGTCCCCAGACAGTAAGTGTGTTCAACTCCCATACACATGCGCAAACACACACACACACACACACACAATCAAAGCTCATCACAGAAACACACTCACCCCTGCACGGACAAAGGTACTGTACAAATGTTATCACAAAATTAGGCACGCACGCACGTCCACACACACACATAAACACACCACTCTCCATTTAAAAGCAGTTCTTCCCACCCCATGAAATGCTTAGGCTCTGTTAAATGGATGCTAAATGGATGTGTCCTTGTCGCGAGGACCCCTAAATTAACATCTAAAATGTGCCGTTTCCTCTTTGGCTCAATCTTATTGGGGACGAGAGTGAGAAACGAGTGTCTCATTTCAGGAGCGTAGTCTGGCTTTTGAAAGGCTTTTCATTGGAGTCTGTGTTTGAATCCCACAAGCATGTTTTTCACTTATTCAAGTGTGTGTGTGTGTGTGTGTGAGCGAGCGGGAGAGAGAGGGAGAGAGAATGTGAAAGATGGAAAGGAAACAAGCTAATAAAATGAAAAGAAATGAGAGATGGAATGAGCGTTGGATCGTCTGAAGGACTTGACACACACACACACGAACACACATACCGCCACACACAGACACACACGAACACACACACACACACACACACCGCCACACACAACTTCAGACCTGGCACTCTACTGTTGCAGTATTTGTGCTTTTCAGAAGAATAAAAGCCTTGTACCCGTCTTTTTGTGTCCATCTTCTCTCTGTCACTCTCTCTCTTTCTCTCTTTCTCTCTGGCCTCAAGACACAGTGTATCCATTTCAAGAGCCCACTAAAGAGCTGTATCCACATACACACACACACACATGCTCTCACACTCTCTCACAGGAGGAGGAATGCACACTCGCACACACTTGTTTTCTTTGCTGGAGTGGTGGGATTTGGTCTATTTTAGAGAGCAAGGTAGGCTAGTGAGGAGGTGGATGGGAGAAGTGGTAGTAGCGCTAGTTTAGGCCTGTGGCCCTTGACAGAGGCAAGAGTGGAAGAGAGAGGGAGGGAGGGAGAGAGAGAGACAATGAGGGGAGAGATGGAGGGAGAGAGTGAACGAAAGAATGAGCGAATGAGAAAGATGGGGGAATACACCGATTAGAACGAGGAGAAAGACTTCATCCTCGTGTGTGTGTGTGTGTGTTTCTGCAGACCCCTGAGAAGAAGGAGTCATCCCGAGGGAGGAAGAGGAAGGCTGAGCACCAATCGGAAAGCAGCCAAGGTAACACGAGCACCAATCAGAGCTGGCAGGAGAATCACGGGCTTCCCAGCATCCTCTGCTGCGTTTACACTGGACAGCCTCCCACACTCCACACTGAACTCTCTTTATCCTCTTGCATTTTATCACTCTCTCTTTTCACTTCTCCTTTCATCCCTCTCTTTCTCCTCCTCTCTCTTTCCTCTCTTCCTCCTCTTCGCTTTTTTATTTTCCCTCATACGAGTATTTGCAGTATGAGAAGTACTACATTTTTTCACTTAGAAAAAATAAACTTCATGAATGTGTTTGTGTTTTTTATTTATATTTTTGTTTGTTTTGTCTTATTTATATTATTTGTTTATTAGTCATGCTCGGTCCTCACTTTGTAGTTTCCTGTTTCACATTATGGCGTGTCGGTCGGTGCTGCGCTCTGTCTGATTCAGTGCTGCTGCTCCTGTGTGTGAAATTAACTGTGATGTTCCATCGACCCTTCTCCCTGTAGGAAAGAACATTGTCCGAGGACCCAAGATCAGTGACTACTTTGATGTGAGTAGGGAGTTCTCTTCGTTTGAACACAGGAGGAATGACTGCGTATGTGTGTGTGAATGTGCCCATGTCTGTGAGGGGTAAGAGGACTGCTCTGTGCCCATATTCCTCAGAGAAAGGGGAACTTTTTTGCGTTTTTGTTGTTGCCTTCTCATATTTCTCTCTTTCTCTCTCTCTCTCTTTCTTTCTTTCTCTCTCTCTCTTTCTTTCTTTCTTTCTTTCTCTCTCTCTCTCTCTCTCTAGTTCCAGGGTGGTAATGGGTCCAGTCCAGTGAGGGCTCCTCCTCCAGTGCTGCGCTCCCCACAGAACTCACATTCCCACTCAACTCCCAGCTCCATGGTACACACACACACACACACTCACTCACACTCTCTCTCTCACCCCCACCCAACTCTTCACATGGCTCTGGACACTCTAAACCTAACTACTCCGGTCTTGCTCAGCCAATCCACTAAACAGCTCAGTATGCTCTTGACAACTCCCTACCCCCACCCCCACCCCCACCCCCACCCCCCTCGTCTCTCCTCTCCTCTCACTACTGCCTTCCTCCTCTTTCATTAGTCTTTTCTCCACCATCTCTCCATCTGCCATCGTCCACATACTCCATTATTCTCTCTCTCTCTCTCTCTCGTCAGTTTCCTCAAGGGACTGTGAAGAGTGTCAGGAAGGTAGGACGGTGGAAGTTGATAGTGAATTCAGATAGCACAGTCAAGAGTGACAGCAAGCAAGGGGGAGGTGGGGTGGTATTGGCAAATGACCACTGGTGGGATTCAAACCTGGGTTCCTGTGGGCATTAATGACCGTATATACACAGTAAATGGTGGTACTTCAGACTCAGATGTCTTGCTACAGAAGACGCAAGCAGTTTGCTTGTTGCCAGCATGTCTCTCTTCTTACAGTTACATTTCATTGTCAACCCACTGGGGATTTGCTCCCGAGAAGCAGAATAAGACTGACCTCATATTTACAATCACAAACACAGTGTTCAAAGCGGTAACTGTGTCACCAGTCAGTCAGTCGCCTAACTTGATGAAGGTTCTTTTCCTTGCTACATTTGTTACATTTCTTTTTTTGTTCTTGACTGAGAGAACAATTCAAAATCGCTAGGATGAACAGGCTAGTGTCTGCAAGACTAAGAGGGTAAGGCAGGCAATACTCCCCCTCAAGCCAGCAGGCCACTAGGCAGACCACTGCTGAAATTGCTACTCTAGATTAGCCTTACGACTGGTTACAAATCAGGTAGTTGCATGGGGTGGGCTGAACAAGACTATTTTATCACATACCTGGGAATTGATGGAGAAGGGTATATTCTCCTCGTCTGTATCAGGAAAATAACTTTACTCGATCACAAAACATGTCAAGCAAATAGATTGCCAACCGGAGATCTGAAACCCAAGGATGGACGGGTCATGCCACAATGCTAAAACTCCATTTTCCCCATGTACACGTAGCATCTGAAGCGAGAGTTTTTAAATCTCTACTTTGGCTAGAGTTTTCATAAGGAGCCGTTTTCAGTGTCTGAAACTCCTGTTTACATGCAAACCAGATAAATAAATATGTGCTTTTTTAGATATCCAGCTACATGTAAACAAGGCAAAGACAAATAAACTTTTTAGGAAGGACTGTAGCATCACTTCACTCACAGTCCCGCCAGCTGAAGCAAATCTCTCATTCTGATCTACCTGTTGTCTCTCTTCACCTGATTGGTTGATAACTTTAGCCCTGCTCACCTGATTGGTTATTAGCTGCCGCTCTATTCACCTGATTCATTAAGAGCTGTATCTGCAATCAGCTGTTTGGTCAGTAGTCTTCACTGCCATGCTGATCCAGCAGAGAGAATAATATCCAGCTCTCTTTCAGACGTGCTGTGTTAAATAGAGTATATTTTGTCACATCTGTTTGCAATTTCCTGATGCAGAGCTCTTAATTTGAACTTCTAGTACCTACCTTGCATTTACCTAAGGATCATGAACCCGTGTAGCAATATATCCAGCTAAAGCCTAAGGTATGAAGCTAAAGTGGAAGGCTGTTTGATCTCAAGGTCATAGAGGACAGAAATAGCCACGATTTAGACATGCAGCAGTATTAAAAAAAAAGCATTGACAGCTTCTCTCTTTGACCTGTTGAGTTGATTGATTGATCGACGCGATTAATCTCTTCAATAGAGGAAAGTTATGCCAGAGAAACACACACACACACGTATCACTCTTGCTGGCCAATAACAATGTGAGCTAAGCGGTGTAGAGTTGATGAGCAGCATGATGACTGATGACTGAACCCTCATTTGTAACTGTGTGTGTCATTTTTCATCTCGTCTCTTCTCAGATACGCCAGAACAGCTCCTCGCCCACGAGCCTGTCCTTCGAACACGTCATGCACCCCAAACAGCTGGCTGTCAAGTCTGTCCAGGTGAGTGGCTGTCTGGTGTCTTGGAGAGAATGGTGGCCGTGATGGTCGAGATCTTTTAAAAAAGAGAATTCCAGTGTTACACTTTGACGGAACTTGGAGCTTGCACTGGAACTTATACTTGGACTGAATTGTTTTAGTAATTTCAGAAAGTATCATTTTAGTTTGCTCTTTCTTAAGCTGAATGCAAGAGATTATTATTATTATTATTATTATTACCTTGAACTAATTTTCTTTCTTTTTCTCTGTGTGTCTCAGACTGATCTTACAGGGTTAAAGCTGGCTGCCCTTGAGAGTAATAAGAGTCTGGACTTGGAGAAGAAGGAGGGCCGCATAGATGACCTTCTGAGGGTGAGGAGGGGTGGAGGAAGCGTGTGTGTGTGTGTGTGTGTGTGTGTGTGTGTGTGTGTGTGTGTGTGTATGTCGTTGCTATTGGTTAAGGTCTCTGTGGAGGGCTGATCGGTAGAAAAATCGTTGGGCGTCTCTGTGTTAATTAGCTGTGCTGTGCTAATGTGAAGGCAGCTGAGGAGGCTGATTGATTAATTGATCACCTAAGGCCTGCAAGGGGGGTGGGGGGTTCTGTTCCCAAAGCAGCTAGAAGACTACCTTGGCTCTGGGTCACAGCTGATGCACCAACACAGTCATCGTCAACACAAGCAAGCGCACGCACACACACACACACACATATATGCATACTTGCACACACACAGACACATATGCATACTTGCACACACACAGACACATATGCATACTTGCACACACACAGACACATATGCATACTTTCACACACACAGACACACAAGCTACACAGATATTTGTGCCTCCAGAGATTTTTGAATTACATTTGACTGTGTGTAATATTTTGGTGCAGGCCAATTTGCATGTATTATTCTCCATCTTGGATTTGTATATCTCCTCAACTGTAAACATTTATGACTAGGTTGTCATGTACGTTTATTGTGTTACTTATCCACCATGTTTGTCTTCTTTTCCTTTCCTTTCCTTTTGTCTGCAGGCAAACTGTGATCTCAGGAGACAGATAGACGAACAACAGAAACTACTTGAAAAGTACAAAGAGCGCTTAAATAAGTGCATCACTATGAGCAAGAAGCTACTCATAGAGAAGGTAGGGTTCCACTGCTCCCATAATGCACCAGACACCAGGCATGGTGTCCATAGTGACGGAGAGATCCACAGAGACTTAACAGCGGACACTTCTAGAACTGTAGACCAAACTATGGACCAAACACTTTACACAATGTAAAGCATAGTGAAAGAGTCTGGCTACTCTCATATTCATGCATCTACTTCCTTGGGGGTTGTTGTTGCTGTGAGTCTGACTCAGAATCTAGCCCAGCTGATTGTTCTCTGCAAGTCGGTACGTAGCAGAGATGCTAATGGTCTGATGCCATCAGAGTCTGTTTGCTGGATCGTACTGTAATGGCCTCTCGCGCTCTGTCTCTCTCTCTCTCTCTCTCTCTGTCTCTCTCTCTCTCTGTCTCTCTCTCTCTCTCTCTCTCTCTCTCTCTCTCTCT
>JASCQY010016491.1:5000-10225 GCA_030264315.1 Sardinella tawilis
GATGGATGAAGGGAAAAAGGGATGGATGGATGTATGGATAAAGGGATGGATGGGTGGGTGGGTGGGTGTGTTTTGTGGATACTGGGAGCTTAGAGAGATTTGTACGAAGTCATCTGTAGTCCACGGAAGAACCAGATTCAATTTCTGATGCCCAGTTCTCCATAAATACTGAAGTGGTAGAGTGCTGATGAGCAGACACACACACACATACACACACACACACTCACACACGCCTCTATACACCGCTACATACACACGCACACACACACACACCAACACACACACACCTCTACACACACACACACACACACACTCTCATACACACACACACCTCTACACACACACACACACACACACACTCACACGCACACACACAAACACTCTCATACACACACACACCTCTACACACACACATACACACACTCTCATACACACACACACCTCTACACACACACACACACACACTCTCATACACACACACACACACACACACACACACACTCACACGCACACACACAAACACTCATACACACACACCATATCAGCACAGCTGATAAGCTTGGCGGGATTGCGGTGCACTGGCGTATGGGCCGCCCCAGGGCAAGTGCTCAAGTCTTTAATGAGTGTTTGAACTGGAGCCGCAGAAGCTCCGACGTGCATTCGCTTAACCTACTTTCCTTACGTGCCTGGGGTTTCATGGGCACGTCTCTCCCTGGGTGCATTTGCACTACGGCTAGCTGCTGCTGCTTGCTGTGGAGAAGCAGACGTGAAGCGACTCTTCCCATCCCCTGCCAGTTTTCCCCTCCTTGGCTGGAGACAGTCAGTAGCTGATGACTGCGAATTTGCATTTGGCAATTATAGGGAGGGAAATGGTGCCTCACTTTAATGCTTTCTCTTTCTTGCCTTCTATTTCTCTCTGTCTCTCTCTCTCTCTCTCTCTCTCTCATCTCTTTGCATGTCTTCCTCAAACTTTGTCTGTTTTTTTCGGAAGGATGGACCGGGCTGCAGACAGAAGGGGGTGTGATTACCCCAACACACACACACACACACACACACACATCCTGCTCAGTGACATCCTCCTCCTCCTCCTCCTCATACCCCTCAGCAACAGCACCTGCAGACAGAGGTAGCTGATTGTGAATGCATGTAGACCACAGCGCCCTCTGCTGGTGCTATGGCAGAACGTCACCTTCTGCCCTCACAGTGAAAGCAGGATGGTGGTGTGATGTCTGCTCCTAGTCCATCTGAACCAGTCACCACCAGCTGTCTTTGACAAAGGACCCCTGGACTGCTGTTACCTAAAAGGTCATGAGCTTTCAGCCAATAGCTGAAAGTCAAGCAGTGGTAGTGTTTTTTTTCTTTGAAATAGATGAAGAAAAAGAGACTTTAAAAAGAAAGAAGAGTAAGAAGCACAAAGTGGTTCATGAGAGCATGTTCCTCCCTTCCCCTCCTCCCCTCCTTGCCAAGGCCCAGTGACCCCATCAGTATGCCAGCCTTGCCTCCTCAAGTCAATAGGGGGTCTGTGGTGGTTATGTAATGCCAGTGTACCCCCTGTGAGATGGTGTCGGTGCCAGCGAGGAACCCCTGCTGTGCGGGGGCCTCTCTCTCTCTCTTTCTCTCTCTCTCTCTCTGTCTCTCTCTCTCTCTCTCTCTCTCTCTCTCTCTCTCTCTCTCTGTCAATCAAGTGCTGGGCCCCTGGAGTTTATGTAAGGAGTCTCTTTGCCGTGGAAACACATTGGCTGACACACTGGCTGAAACAGACACTGGCGCAGCAGAATGAAGCTCTTGTGATCTCTGGATCTATTTCATTCACTGCTCTCACATGGGTTGGATTGGACTGTAGAGCGTGTTCCATCCTGATGTTCTAGAGTTCCGTGATATTCCAATGTAGCGCTGGGCCCAAGGACAACTGTGCAAGAGGACTGAAGTCTAGCCTGATGGGTTAGACTCTTTCGCTGTGTGCAAAAGGTGTGAACACCCTCCATAGGTTTACCTCCCAGTGGGTATCTACTGTATAGGCACTTTGTTGGAGCTTCGAAAGCGTTTGGTTCCTCCTTCACTTTCTGTTCGCTGGTGACTAGAATTTCCAGATGCAGAATCCAGCATCTTCCCAGAGTACCCTGATTAGTATTTTTTTTTATTAAAATAAAATCTGGAAAAGAAGGACTATGGTGGTGTTAGCCTGGCTGCTTGTGTCATAGAAATCTTGAATCTCCTAGTGATTCTTGAACGTCCTAGTGTTCTTTTATTTATTAAAGGAACAGTCACATTACTGCAATCACATTAAAAATACTACAGAGCATAGTAGCATATCCTCTCTTCCTCCTCTCAGACAAGATTTTGCCAGTAATTGTAAACGTATTGTAAACACATAATGAAAACGTCAACACAAGTTTAGGACTGCAGATTCACTTTTGTAATGGCAATAATCAGGCTGAATTACTGTTGTCAGTGATAAAAGTATTTGAAATTATCATGATTCCTTAATGTCTTGTGATATATCAGGGCCATTTTATGATTCGTTTACATTTATTTCTTACATACAGTTCCTTTAAGTTCATCATGAATATATTTTATGTTAAGTATGTTAATAAAAATGGTTACCAGTACTTCCAATGCTGTGGAGAAGCCTATATTTGTCTATGCATCTACACAGTGATGTTGAAATAACAGCCAGAATGTACAGTACTGCAAGTATAACACTGGACCCTGTTTTAATTTATATGATAATGACATACACCATTAATCTCCATCTTCATGTGTCATGGGTTATGAGTCATCAGTCTGTTGTTCTGTCTTTCGATGGTGGCTATGTCCACTAGGTGGCAGCAGAATGCTGCCTTTGTGATCGTGGCCATTTCTCCGTAGTGCATCACAGTCCATGCCTCCGATTCAAAGACAAATCAGTTTTCACATCATAACCTAAATTGTCCAAATCCTAAACTGTACCAAAGATTAATCTACTCCCTACTCCCCCCCCCCCCCCCTCTCTCTCTCTCTCTCTCCCTCTCTCTCTCTCTCTCTCTCTCTCTCTCTCTGTCTCTAACGACTCTAGATCACGGGGGCAATCCTGTTGGCGGTGGGACTATGGGGTAAGTTCATGCTCGGCCCGTACATCTCCCTGATTGCGGAGAACTCCACCAATGCCCCGTATGTGCTCATCGGCACCGGCACCACCATCATCGTCTTCGGCCTGTTTGGATGCTTCGCCACCTGCCGCGGGAGCCCATGGATGCTCAAGCTGGTGAGTGTGTGTGTGTGTGTGTGTGTGTGTGTGTGTGTGGAGAGGGAGGGGGGTACATGGGAGGGCTTGTTAAGCGTTGGAGCAAAGCAATGAATGAGAACAAGAACTTGTGACACATGCAGTCACAAGCAGGCAGAAGAGTGCACTGGTACTGTGGGCTAAGACACATATTTTAAAAGGTTGATTTATGCCTTGGGGGATGTCATGGAAAGAGGACGAGTGAAGAGGATGTGAGTGATTACATAACTACAGTTAAGCTAATTTAATCTTTTAAACAGAAATTCTACACTCACAACACCAAATGCAAGGCGTATGTTTGTTTCTCAGAGTGAACAATCTAATATATATCTAATACATTTCGACAAAGGCTGTGCCTTTTTTTAGAACGGATTTAAGGATCTCCCCTTGAGTGTTGAGGAATTTGATGTGGAGTTTCAGATCCATATTTAGGCGCATGGGAACAAGCCTTTGCTATGAAGCATCAAGCAGTATATGTTTAATATGTTCCATTGGCAAGGCTTGAGAGGTGTCCTCCTCCAGCCTATTTGGCCTCGGGCTCCGTCCTCACAGACACTCCCCAGCGCTCCTCCTCAGTCTTCTGTTTTGTTTTGTCTCCCCACGGAATGAAACGAAACATGTGTTCTAATGGAACTTGAAGGCTGAATCCCAATGCGCCCCCAAGCCTTAGGGGCCCTGCAGTCCTAAGTCCCAAACCCTCCTAAAGATTTAACTGGCTTGCATGCATGTGAAGTGTTTGAGGGCTCAGGGCTTAGGGTGGGGGGAGGAAGGGGGGGCATGGGGATTCACTGACACTGGGAGTCGGACTTTAAACAGAGTCACTCAACCCTCCTAACTCAGTTGTTTGAGATTGCCAAGTGCTGTCTGTAGGACTAAGAATGACAAAATTTTGTTACAACACAGAGACCCAATTTGTGAACCGGCAGCAAACACAAAAAAGGGAAAGTTCCATTCCCATGGCTACACAGCGGGGGGGGGGCTCTGGAACGCCCTTTCCCATTGGGAGTTCTGGAGTTTGGTGGTCTGTTCCTCAACCCTCCTTCCAAACTCCTACAGTTTTTCCCTCCACATGTTTGCTAGTTGCTAAATGGCTCTTGGCTGAATATCATCAGTAGTTTCCATGAAAGCATCCTTCTCACGATGTAAATAAGCCTCAAACCCCAGAAGCCTTCAGCTATTCATTTGATGCCTTCAAGGTAGATCAACCTCCCCTTAGGCTGTGTGTATTTGTGTGTGAAAGTGTGTGTTTGTGTGTGTGAACTGCAAGCGTGGAGCTGTCACTTCTTCTCCAGCTGAATCCTCAGGCAGGCAGACGGACGGGAGGGTGGCAGGCATCTTGTTTCATTACCTGTGCACTGAGCTGGGCAGTGGGGCTATTTGATGGCTCTGGGGTGCTCTATGTGACACGTGTATTGCACCTGTCTTCTTACTTTCTCTCTCTTGTTCCTTTGCTTGTTCTCTCCTTTCCTCCCTCCCTCTCTATCCCTCTTTCTCTGTCAATCTATCGGCCTATCTACCATTCCCCTAAACTCTCTCCCATTCTCTCTCTCTCTCTCTCTTTCCCTTCCTCTATCTCTCTGTTCTTTCTCTCTCTCCATCCTGCTTCATCTCTCTCTATTCCTTGTTCTGTCCTCCTGACAGTATGCCATGTTCCTCTCGCTGGTCTTCCTGGCGGAGCTGGTGGCTGGCATCTCCGGCTTTGTGTTCCGCCACGAGGTGAGTGCTCCAGCTGAATTATGGGTAATGGGTAGACCGCAGCGGGGGGCTCCATCTGCCTCGCAACAGGCAGCTATTTGGACAGCGCAGCGAGTGCTAATCATGTACGATTCTGTGCTATTTTGTGTGTATGTGTGTGTGTGTGTGTGTGTGTGTGTGTGTGTGCATGCAAGTGCATGTATCTGTATGTACATGTTTGTGTGTGTGTGTGTGTGTGTGTGTGTTTGTGTGTGTGTGTGTGTGTGTG
>JASCQY010016569.1:5000-10221 GCA_030264315.1 Sardinella tawilis
GCATGGATAGGGGTGGAGTTAGGGGTGATGCGTGATGCCAGCTCCTCCTCTGGCCCGCCCCCCGATGCTTTATGATGTAGCAGAGAAATGACATGGCCTGATCTGGGCGGAACTGGGGCTCCAATCAGAGACGCCTGCAATCTGACACCGTGTGTGTATGTGTGTGTGTGTGTGATATGTGGAACATGTGAATGCTGCTGTATGTTGGCAGTGTGAGGCCTTAAGTCAATAAGTCCCTCAGTCACAAGGGCTACTGTGCACATGACTGTACGACACACACACACACACGCGTCACATCAGTCGTCTATAGACCCAGTGTGCTCTTTATGTCACCACTATCACGCCACCATGACATGACGGACACACACACACACACACACACACACACACACACACACACACACACGTCTTGTCAGTTGTCTATAGAGCCAGTGTGCTTTTTAAATTCACACCATCACACGATTTGTGCGCAAAACGCGTATTTTTCTAGTCCGTAGTTCAAGCCACACATACAATAGCTTGCAGGCACTTTCTTTCTTTCGAAGAAAGTGAAGACATGCTCGCACACACACATTCTCGGACACACACACAGGCACACGCATACGCTGTACATTATATAGTCCACTAAACATCCAGTCAGTGTGTGTTTAACTATGCTGCCCATCCCTTATGCTATAGATTATAGGCTACTAATTACTGTACCTCAGCCCTGTGTGTTCAACTATGCCATCCATTCCATATGCTTTAGATTATACACTACTAGTTACCCCAGCCCTGTGTGTTTAACTATGCCGCCCACCCCTTATGCTATACAATAGATAGACTACTAGCTACCCCAGCCCTGTGTGTTTAACTATGCCGTCCATCCCATACGCTGTGGATTATATAATCTACTAGACACCCCACTAGCGTGTGTGTTTCTGCCAAAGACTAAACCCTTTCCCAGCACAAGTAAATCTCCAGTAGGATCCTGCTTAACCAGTTGGAGCACCTTAATTGCTCCCAGAAGTTCATTAGACTGAAGCATTTGAGTTGTATAACCTTTTCCTAGACGGCAGTAGTGTGTGTGTATTGATCTGATTCTGTTTGATCTAAACTGCCCATCACTCACACACACACACACACACACACACACACACACACACACACTCACACACACTCACACACTTGTGTATTGGCTATGACAGGAAGTGACCTCACCAGGTAGTGTTAGTGTGACGTAAGTATAGGCGAGCAGCAGATGGGAGCTGCTTCTCAGGTGGTCAATACACACAGACACACACACACACACACACACACATACTGCTGGCAGGCTAGTCGGAAACGCTATCAAGTAGACTCTGAAAAAAAACAAATGCAAGACTAGCCGTGAACCCAATGTACTTGCCAACGGTCTCATCTTCTCTCTTACAGACACAGACACAGACATGCAATGCATAACTGCACAAAACAAACACTGCATGCACCTAGGGTTTCCTGGAAATGGTACAGATACACACACACACACACACACACACACACACAAACCAGTTTGCTGCCCTGAGGGCAACTGGTGTCTGGTTTGGTGACTTTCTCTCTTTCCTTCTTCTGAGCTGGGATAATGATGGGTATTTGTCAAATTGTGTGTGTGTGTGTGTGTGTGTGTGTGTGAGTATATGATGATCCATTCTCATATATAGGGAAGTATGTAGTTTCTCTAGGTGAGATCAGTGGAATTTTACAGATAACATTTGGCTGGTGTGTTTGTATTTGTTCTGCCAGTCCAGGCACAGCACACACACACACACACACACACACACAGAGGGAGGAGTTCCATTACATCAGCCTGTTTAAGGTGTCATAGCATTTGAGACGAGACACTCCTCCTTGTGGAATGTGTGTGTGTGCATGTGTGTGCGCGTGCGTGTAGAGGAAACACACTCTGCTCCACTCTACTCCACTCTGCTCTGTGTTGGGCACGGATAGCTCAGCCTCGTCTCTCCCATAGACACACACTCCTGCTCTTTAGCTCATCTCTGTCTCTCTCGGTTTCTGCGTCTGGACGTGCCACTTCCGGCCCGCTTCTGGCCTACTTTTGGCCCACTGGTGCAGTGCGGCTCGGCTCGGACTGCTATGAAAAGGTCCTGGAGCGTTCGCTTATCAAGGAAATTTGGAAATCGGTTACACAGGTAAGGCGCTGATGTGGAGCCAGATGCTATCTGACTGGTGGACGGTTAGCGGTTAGCGCTCCTCTCTGGTGTGAGCCGTCTGAGTTCTTGGTTGTGGTTGGGCTCTTGGATGTCCGAGCCTCCTTTAGACTGTGTGTGTGAGTGATGGGTGCATGGACAGCTTGGTTCATCTTGGGTTACTGAAGGAAAGAGAGTGTGCTCATCTTTCTAAGAACACAGAGACGAACACACCAATAGGGCATCACATATACACACACACACACACACCAACATTATTAAAAACACATCAGCTAGATGGCACACACACACACATTAGAAACACAGGGAATATGGCACGCTACAAACACACACACTTATTTAGAATACACAAGGAAGAGGACCATTGCGCACACACAGTCACACACACACACACCCCTTTTTAGGAACACACAGGAAAAGAACAGTAGTCACTGCCAGGAAAAGAGACACACACACACACACACACACCATCTGCTCAGCCATCACAAGATGCGTCACAGCCACAAGGTTTACTGGCGCTGTATGTGTGTGTGTTTTCCAGTGTCATAAAGATATAAAGCTGTGTTACAGTTGACAGCATCTGATCGGATTCATTGTGTGTGTGTGTGTGTGTGTGTATTGGTTGCTCACCTCCTGTGTTGTGGAGCTTTGGACCAGTGAATCATCTCACACACACACACACACACACACACACACACACACACACACACACACACACTTTCTCAAGCCAGCAGCCTGTTTGAGCAAAATACAGGTCAGTTCATTCAGGTGTTCGTCTCAGAGAGTACAGTGCAGGTGAGATCATTCAGGTGATCATCTCAGAGAGTACAGTACAGGTGAGCTCATTCATGTGGTCATCTCAGAGAATACAGGTGTGCTCATTCAGGTGGTGATCTTAGATATGGAATAAAACTGAGGTCATTCAGGTGATCATGTCCGAGGAGACGAAATAAAGGTGAGCTCATGGTCAGCTCAGCGTGTCCAGTGTGTACACACACACACACACACACGCACAGACCACTGAGCTGTGTTTGTGTTTTATATGGGGCCTTCAAGATGCTGTGTGTGTGTGTGTGTGTGTGTGTGTGTGTGGTGTTTGTGTTAGTGATGCAGGACCGACTAAAGTGTGTGTAGTACACATTGTGTCAAGATGAGGTGTTCCTTTTCATGGACCAACGAATCTCTCTCATCTCCTCTCTCTCTCCCTCTTTTCTCTCCCTCTGTCTTTCTCCATCCCTCTCTCCTCTCCTCCCGTGTGTGTGTGTGTGTGTAGCTATACGGTGGAGGGGGCTCCAGTCCCCAGTGGGAAGGTGAGGAAGGGGAAGTACTCGAAGAAGAAGGTGGAGCCACGTAAAGCCCTGAGTCTAGAGGAGGCCCAGCTAGAGAGCCTTCAGCCCAGCCGCAGTCCCACGCTACCACCCATCAGGTACGTGTGTGTGTGGTGTCTGTGTCTGTGTCTGTGTCTGTGTGGACAAATGTACCATCCATAGCCCCAGCTACCCCACATCACGTGTGTGGGTATATTCTCTATATTCACAAATACTAGCTGAGGAAACTTTGATAAGTTTCTTTTTGTTGATAAGTTTCATTTTGTTTTGATAAGTTTGATAAGTTTATTTTTTGTTTGTCTATATTCTGGCTATTTATTTGAATATTAATATTGTGATCAGGGCATTGCTGCAAAAGAGCTGATAGCTCAGTCAAGTTTCCCTGAATAAAGAATGGTTGATGATGATGAGTCTGTGTGTGTGTGTGTGTGTGTTACCCACATCATGTGTATGGGCATGTAAATCCCATATTCACAAATACAGTAATGCTACCACCAGCTGTGTGTGTGTGTGTATGGTGTGTGTTTAGCATTCACACACTCATGTTCACAAGCCTCTTTTGTGTTGTCCTGTAGGTCTCAGACATTTGACAATGATCGATCATTTGAGAGGACTGACAGTATTGGCTCAAGAAGTGTAAGTATGCTGAAAAAACACACACACACGTGTTTGGACTTACACACTGAATCACTCATCACATACACAGACTTCTTGGCTTTACACACACACACACACACACACACACACACACACACACACCGTTGTTTAATGGTTTCTTTTCTCTTCTGTGCAGAGTTTTATAAAGCACAACAAGACATTCCACAAACTCTTCCCTGACCTCCCAGAGTCTGAAGACCTCCTTCATGGTGAGCTGTGTGTCTGCGTATGTGTGTGTGTCTGTGTGTCCGTGTGTGTGTGTGTGCATATCCATGGTTAGCAGTTAGCAGTCATTGTTTGCATATCTCATAATGCAAATTGGAAACTGTTAACCTGTGAGAGAGAGAGAGAGTGTGTGTGTGTGTGTGTGTGGACACATAGAGCTAGGTGTGACCTCGTGCAGTGGTCAAACACTAATTTGCCTGTGACCTTTGGCTTACTTACTGTTAAGAGGGCATGCAGAGATGGAAGATATTAAGGGTGTGTGTGGGGCTGAAATATGAAGGTGTGTGTATGTGTGTGTGTGTGTGTGTGTTTGGGTGTATGCTCGATTACATGCAGCAGCATGCTGCTGGAGCTTGACGTCAACTCCTTTACTGGCAAAGCATTGTGTAATCTCTATCTTCCTCTCTCCTCCCTCTCTCTCTCTCTCTTTCTCTTTCTTTTTCTCTCTCCTCCCCCTTTCTCTCTCTCTCCCTGCCTCCCTCCATCAGCCTATATCTGTGCCCTTCAGAAAGAGGTCCCATATCATGGTCGCCTGTACATTTCTGAGAACCACATCTGCTTCCATTCCTCTGTGCTGCTCAAAGCCACCAAGGTACACACACACACACACACACACACACACACATACAGGCATTACACACATCACACTCAAATAAGCAAACTAGTCACAATCACACACACACACCTCACATAGTGAGCCAACATAGTCACATTTCACCTCATGTCAATTCATGTTTAGTGCTTTGTGCCTAATGTGTGTGTGTGTGTGTGTGTGTGTGTGTGTGTGTGTGTGTGTGTGTGTGTGTGTGTGTGTGTGTGTGTGTG
>JASCQY010016586.1:2500-10219 GCA_030264315.1 Sardinella tawilis
AATTAAATCGATAGGCTAGGCTTCTCACTGATCATAGTACAGGGAAGGCTTAGGTCTTAAGCCCAAGTATTGTGTGTCTGACATTTGACCCTCTGATATTTACAGCAAAGCAGTAACGGTGATTTTCTTTTATAGGCTAGTGGAATAATCACGTTTCGGTCGCATTATGTGGGTAAGGGCAGAGGAAAAGGCTTTGTCATTTCAGTATATGTTACTCAGACTCATTGTCATCCACTCGTAGTAGTGTGTCCTAGATAGTCTACAGGTAGTTGTAATGGCTATGTTGTCTATTGAGTGTGGGGGGAAACAAGGACATGATTTAGACTCCTTGTCATCCACTTGTAGTAGTGTATTCTAGATAGCAAAGGGGCAGTTGTAATATATGGCTATAGACAGGAAAGCTTAAATATTCTCCCAAGGCCAAATCGGACAGTGTATATTTTACGCTATAGTGTAGAGTTCAACTTGGTGTACTGTACAAGACAGGCACAAGTATCTTGTGTTCTCTGTAAACACTTATGTTTTGATGCATTTAGTGGAGTGTAGGGGACATAAGCAGACAAAAAAGGGTATGTGTCTAATATCAAACATACTTTTGCCAACATCCTGCTGTCTGCTTCATTTTACGCATATCCGTGACTTTTGTGAAAAAGAAAAATCTGTTGGACAGCTGGGTAGCAAACGAATGTGGATAGAATTAAGACCAGTGTTCCTTAGAAGCTGGTCTGCTTCAAGGCCTCTGGGTGCTTATAAAAAAAATGACGGACAAGGCAGTGGCAGGGCTGTTCCTGCCAGGCCGCAGCAACAATGATGGAGGACTGCCAACCAGAAAGAACAGCACACCGCCATCCCTCAAAAGCTGTTTTCAACTTTCGATGTGTGACCGCCATTGTGTGAGGTCCTACAGTACTGTACACTGAACGACTGTATTATTCAAGGTGACTTTTTAATAACTACACAGTTATGTTAACCACAATACGGCTGGACAATTTCTTTTCTTCGTAATTCTACTGAGAAGTGGATGTGAAGGCTTCTTTCACGCAGAAGACTGGTCTAGAATGGTATGATATATGGCATACTGTATACTGTAGTCTAGCATTTAGCATATAGTATAGTCTTCCATTAGCCTAGGCGAAAGCCGACTTTTGACTCCGTCAATTAGTCTAGCTAAAGCCAAGAGAATTTCGTTTCCGAGGAGGGTGGGACTTGCTCTGCAATTTTAAATTCATTGGCGTTCCTTAACCAACCAGTAACCTCATCCGCGGGTGAGTTCTGTGTCACCACTCTCAAATGTTTGTTCATTGGCTAAACCGTGAGCGAACCAAGCTGGGCGGGTTTGGCCAGACTATGTACGGAGCCAAAAGCATTTGGTGGAGAACATAGGATGGCGTCGCCAGGCTAGTCTTCCATATGATATGTATGAAGTATGGTATGTTTTTCTTACAGTACATTTCAGATCCATCTGGAAGAACGGCAGCGTTTTAGTTTTATTAGAAATAAAAACACTGCTTCGTTATTTATGGCCAATGTACCATTTCCATGTTTTGCTGCGGCCTCAAAACAGGAAGAAGTGGTAGGTTCTCCCCTTCAGAGAGCTTTGGCCCACTGACTTAACACACAAAAGCTGGTCTAGCCCATTCACCGCTAACAAGATTTAGCAGGACTAAAAGACTTTGATGTGGTTGTTTCCGAAGGCCCAATCGCATTTCACGATTATGAAAGAGACGATTGTGTTGCAGGGTGGACTCATCATGTGTAGGAAGTTGTCTACTTCAGCTTTAAGACTCCTCTTGTACCCAGCTAGCCTGACTCTTCCTGAATTTAAGTTCAATACCAAAAACAATAAATTTCTTCCTATATAAATGTAATTAGCAATGCATGCAGGGAAGAATACTTTGAAGTTACTGTTCAAGATGTGCTGCGCAAATCTCTGGACGCCTCAGGTAAATTTGAGACCCATTCTAAATGCAAATGTGATTTCACAGGGGGGAGAGTGGGAGTGCAGGTACTTAACCAGTCCAATTACGGAGGCAGGCATTGTCAGCTCTTGAGCCGTCCAACCTGTTCTTTTATTCGGAGGCTCCCTGAAGGGCGTGAGCATGTGTGGTTGCCAGGTGTGTGTGTGTGTGTGTGTGTGTGTGTGTGTGGCCGATACACTTAAAACAGAAACCAACCAGTCATGACGCACCCACAGCAAGTGTCTAAAGATGACCACGTGGAATTATTTGTGTCACATACGTAGGGGCCACATCACTGTTTTCCGGCTACTGGTGTTTCTGTAGTTCAGCTACAAGAACAATGAGTGAGCTACACAAAGTTCATGGGTTGAAGTCCTATGCTGCACACAGACTGATAGTATGTCCTATAATGTACCGGTCTGACCCAGGAGGCTGATAATGTACTACAATGTACTGTGTGTACTGACTGACACACAAGTAACATTGTAAACATACAGTAGATATTAGGGACCCAGCTGACTGGGGAGCTGGCTCATTTGCATGACTATGAACATAAAAGTGCAGACAGAATCTAATGTGTGGGAGTTAATCCGGCCTTGTAACTGCTGGCTTGCTTGCTACTGTTACAGTGCACTTGTTTCCACTTTAAATAGCTGAGAACAAAGGTTCTAGACAGTGCTCAGAGGTCAAGTGACTACTGGCATTAAAGGAGCAGTTTGGTGTGTCCTGTTGTTCTAGGTCACTGAATGCTATTCATAGGAAAAAGAATGAAAAAAATTGATACACCATAGACTGAATAATGAACTGGGCAACTAACACTAAGTGAATGGGGCATAGTGTCTTACTTTCAGTTTCATTTTGCTATGCCCCATTCAGTTAATTATCGTTATTGGTTTATAACTCGGCCTATGTTGCATCAATTTTTTTCGTTCTTTTTGCTACAGACAGCATTCAGTGACCTCTAACAACAGGGCTATGGATCGATTCACATCGAACTTCTCCTTTAAGCTACTAACTGTACACACGAGGAAAAACTGGCCTTAACATTTTTCAAATGAAGGACATTCCATAACACTACTGCACTGTGCTTACAAGCACTCATTTGCATCCGCTAGGCTACATCTGTTTTACTGAATGAGGCAGAGACAGTGATATTTTGAGCCTTACTGTATCTACAATCTACAATGAAAACAACATAGAGGTCCATGTGCTACTTTGGCTGATAGTCAGTTTGGTATTTCCGTTCATATTTGGGATGGCATTTCCTTTCATAATGACATCTCCTTTCGTGATGTTTATTTTCTTTTTTCTCCCTCTCTCCACACATACCAGTGAGACTACATGCAGGATTCTCTGAACTCCTTGGATGTTTTACTTCACAACGTCTATCTGAGAGAACTGGAATGTAGCGTTTCTGTGATAAGAAAAGCGTGCGCTCACACTGCCTGTGATAACACAGCAGCTCGCCAAATACCACGTGACGCACCGAGAGCAGTGGTTAAGCTGCTGACTATCGTTGCATTGTTTTCTCCTAGTTTAGACGGTCAGTAGACCTCCAGTGGTTGTTCAAAGATCATGTGTCAGTGTATAAATGTAACACTGTGATGTTAAAACAAACATGTTAGACCAAACAAGGTCATTTTTTTGCAGTAAAGTTCTCAACGGTGTTTTTTTTTTGTTGTTTTTTTTTTATTTTTGTCATGGTATTGTAGCCTGGGGAAACCCAGACACACCACAAGCAACAATATTTTGCTCTGCATGTCATTCTGGAGAAAAGCAGTCGATTACAGTCCATTACTTATTCACCCAAAAACCAGGAACCAACCACAATCGCTTATCCAACATAGGGGCTCTATATGATACAGAGGCAATGAAGGCATCTATGTTATGTATGATTTTAAACTGTGGATGTACATTTTCCTTTGGATTGAGCAAACAACTGCAATTGAAAATAAATGCAATTTAAAAATGCAGTTCATTAAAACTCATATACTGTACAATATATGAGTACAGTAGGCCTACAGTTAGGCTACATGAAAAAAAATGTGTTTTCTACACTTCCTAACTGTTTTTGGTAAGAGTTCAGTTCAACTATGCAGGTTACACCCAAGGAAATGAGAAGTCAGACACTAGTCTCTGAACCTAGTCTGGTTTTCACATACTGATCAGCTATGCAGCTCAGTCTGGCTATTTTCCGGACATCTTCCACTTCCCTGAGGTGGAATATGCCTTTGTAGTGATGGACAGACCTATAACCAATCAAATTCCAATTTCGATCATTCCAATTCCGTCATTTGCAGAGACCAGACAGACACAGGGTTGAGAGACAGTTTTTTATTTATTTTTTTTTTTTTTATGGGCTTTTTTTTTTTTTTTTGCCTTTAATTCAACAGGACAGCTGAAGAGTGACAGGAAGTGAATGGGGAGAGAGAGACGGGGAGGGATCGGGAAATGACCGCAGGCCGGAATCGAACCCGGGTCCCCGGAGTCATGGTCGGGCGCCTAACCAACTGAGCTAGTGCGCCCCCGAGAGACAGTTTTTGATTGGTTTTCTATCTCAGGCAAACGGAAAGAAGTGGAGATAGTGCAGCGTAGCACAGCACAGTATGTGAGAACCAGGCTGCTGCATACCTACTCTAACTCAATCTCTAATCTGTGGCTTTGCCAGGCTACTGGTATTGTGCTTCCTGTCAAAACCGTGTCATATCAGGCAGAGAGAGTGGCCAATTACAAAACGCCATACTGCTCTTCTACTACTACTACTACTGTGCACAACCTGGGATGCTCCACTGCTATAAAATTATATATTTTTTTAGAACAAATGTGCATTAACAATGTGCATTCAATTTAGTAAGTACTGTGGTAATTTTACAAAACAGAGCCTTCATGTCAGCCAATGACTCAAAGTGACACGTTTTAGCCAAACAAGCACACATATTCTCCTGATACAAAATGACACTTCCTAGGCTTCATGCTGTACACAGTATGCTATGCACACATCATGCACATTCCAACTAGACTGACAAAAATGTCATGCCCACTGTTTCTACGGCAAAATAGACTTTTGAGAGAAAGTGTGCTCAACTCCAGATGCATAAATGCAGACTCTGTGCACGTGAAACAATCAGACAGTGAAAGCCGCACTCTCGAATATGAATCTTAAATTAAGGTTTTAATGGGAAGCATGGGAAGCATGACAAACGTTTCGGCCTTAAACCATCTTCAGCATCATAGGCTTAGGCAGAAACATTTGTCTGTTTGTCATGCTTTCCATTAAACCCTTAATCTAAGATTCATATTTGAGAGTGCTACCCTCAGTGCCTACCTGCAAAATAGACCTCAGTTGGATACGAAATGTTTGAAATACTGAAATATTTTTTGGTCCATATCTACAGTAGACTAAGGTGGTGGGGGAAATGAGTCCATTGTAGGCAGCCATAGGATAGGCAATGAGTGTGAAACACTGGTGGTCATGATTTTGCGTGACCTGTGACCTGTGACCTGACTTACCCCCATGCTGTTGTCTGAGGAGTAGTTCTGACCCAGCTCTCTCAGCCCTGACACAAAGTTTTTGCTGTTGTGGCAGAACACCTTCCCAGCCTCCAGCATGCTGTGGCATTGCTTCACCAACTAATGACACAGCACAGCACATGGCACACACACACACACACACAGACACACACACAGGCACACACACAGGCACACACACACACACACACACACACACACACAGACACACACACAGACACACAAAGGCACACACACCCAGGTGCATGTAGAGACACACCCAAAAACATGCGTAAAACACACCCACATACACACACACACAAACAGAGAGAGAGAACAAGTCACAGGGAAGGGAAAAAAAAGAGAGAGACACAGAAACAAGGATCAGATAACCCTTTCTAAAAAACATAACACAATAACACAATAATGATGCCTTCTGTATGTAGCGCTAGTTCATTTATATCATAACTTCACTATTGAAGCACAGACAAAAACGGTGACCAGAGAAGAGAAATGGCCAAAACTACATCATCATAACTTTCATTTTTTCCTTGGTGTTGTGGGACTTACTGTATTGAAGGAAGGCCCACACGCCTCAACAAAGGATGAGGAATCGTGAAACGTTTGCGGCTACGACCAATTGACATGCCTTTTCCTCATTATCAGGAAACAATAGTGAGGAGAAGCATGGTCAGGGACAGTTCCTCTTTTTAGCGGAGTAAAAGTTACAAGCTAGTCACTGTAGCCACACATACATACACACACACACACACACACACACACACACACACACACAGCTCGCTGCTAAATGTAGCCAAAGTGACTGTGACTAGTTCACACCTCAGCACAAAGGACATGCGCAGTTTCCCAACATCCTTCTCGTTTCGTGGTAATAACAAGAGAAAAAAAAAACTTTGGTATTGATGCATCACAGGAAACTGACCACACCAACTGTCACTGTCATCATCACCAGCGGTTAGCAACACCACACATGAGAGTGTTGTGTAGTGAACTTAAATCTACTTAAATCACTTAGCGATTCATAAGTCATTGTCGATTACCGGGGTATTTTTTAAATTATTCCAAAGAAAGGCATTACAGTTCATGACAGGTGCACTTCTGCTTTGAAATGGGATGTATGCAAGGTGACTGGGGGAATTGGGAAAGTCTGTCTGACCTGTTGTTTATGGTTTGATATTTGATGACTAGCTAAACATCATTTTTTCTAGATATTTCTGGGAATTGTGTTGGTTTAGTTTAGTGTTTTAGTTCACTCTGGCTACTCTCGATCAGTCACATGCTCCAACTTCCTATTCTTTATCAAATCTTTTTTTTATCTCTTTTCCATCATTGTATCACACCTTCCTTTAGTGAAGGGAAAGAACATGGCTTGCATGTCTTCTTCAAGAGAAGTTTATCTCTTTTGTTATTGTTTGTTTATTGTTTGGGTATAAATTTTACTTATGGAAATGCATAAGTAAACCATTCTAATTATCACTTTATATTCACAGATTATTATAAGTTATTATTTGGGGGGGGGGGGGATGCCTGTATGATACAGACTTGTGTTGTCTTCCTGCATGTGCTTCAAGTCTCTTTCTCTCACCTTGTCAAGTCGTGTTTCCAGCTCACTCACATCCACCTCCACCTCTTCAATATCCGCTCTAGAGGGGGAAAACACACCACACTCAAGGTATACAAAATATATTTAGCCCAACACACACACACACACACACACACACACACACACACACACACACACACACACACACACACAGAGAGACTTATACACATGCTAGGATGCTTGAGCAACAGTAGATGCTTGCACAATACTGGTCTACATTTGCAATGTGTTTGTTGGCTCCTCTGCCCTGCAACCTTACCAAAAGCTTTTCTCAAGAAGGAAAAAACAAAACAAAACAAAAAACTAACTATGCTCTCTGAGCTAGACTACAGTAGATCACGGCATTTAGTGAACATTATTTCTTCTGTTGCAATTTTGTGACAGAAACCCATTTTTTTGTTCTTAAAAATGGACAGTGGGCATAAGACATGTGGTAAAAGGACATGCCAGTGAAGGCTTGCCACATGCATAGGAGGGTACACGTGTGGGCACAGGATTATGCCCAGTCAGATGGTCAGGCAACAGGGAGTCTAACTCTCTCTCTCTCTCTGTATGTGTGTGTGTGTGTGTGTGTGTGTGTGTGTGTTTGTGTGTATGTGTGTGAGTGTGTTTGTTACAGAGAGACATCTT
>JASCQY010016740.1:0-10210 GCA_030264315.1 Sardinella tawilis
TCAGTGTGCAGTGGCTGCTTTGTGTGCTTACTGATATTATGGGTTGTGTGTACTGTTGGATACAAAAATACCATTTTCAAAAGATTGTGAACGGTTTAGCAAAAAGTGTTTTTGCAATTAGTACAAAAACATGCTTGTGTGTAGAGTTTTGCAAAAAAGGTCAAAAGTTTCAAAAATTGCGTCTAAGCTATCAGAAAAAACTGTAATACATGTCAATACTCTGCCACTGCAGCAAGAGTAAGAGAGTAAGAGTAATGTAAGCTGCATCTGGAAGTGACACCAAGACAAAGCACAGCTTGCAAAACAGATATTGTGCCATAATGTTTCCGTAAGAAGCAGCCGTAAAGAGCAGCATGAATTAGGGCTGGTGTGCTGCTCGTGTAACTAGCAGACACATACTCCACTTACATTCCTTCAGGGCTCTACTAAAGAGAGGCATCGTTTGTGACCTTGTATATTTGCGGGGCTCAGAATATTGACCATGCAGAACAGATCACAGAGGTTGGCTGTGGAATGGTTGTCTATTCCAGCAGCAGAGAGCAGAAGTGTGTGGTGTCTAAGAGAGAGAGAGAGAGAGAGAGAGAGAGAGAGAGAGTGTGTGAGAGAGAAAGAAAGAGAAAAGACTGTCAGTAAGCTAGTAATAATCAGGGCTGGAGTGAGAGAGGGGCGCTGTGAGAGAGCGAGCGCGAGAGAGAGAGTGAGAGAGAGAAAGAAAGAGAAAAGACTGTCAGTAAGCTAGTAATAATCAGGGCTGGAGAGAGAGAGAGAGAGAGAGAGAGAGGGGTACTGGGTTTCCATTCTGCTGACAGAGGGAGAGGAATCCTGACATGATTGCACACTAACACACATCCTTGGCTCACAGCCTCCCAAATGACATGCCTGGACGCAGCCGCCTAATAGCTGTGATAAATCTCAAGTCATGAAAATGTGATGGTGGATAAAATGGAGTGATTGAGTGCTGGCATTGAGGTTTGGATGAAGCCAACGGCGGCACAGTCGGGTCGACTCATGCCGATTCCAACATCCCAACCTCACGTCCCTGCAGTGTCCTGTCCTCAGCATTCCTTGGGTGAAGGGGACGACTATTCCCATGGACACACACACACACACACAAACTCAAACTCTCCTCATTTACATTGGGGTGTTTTTGCTTCCTTGCGTCGTTATTATCACTGTTGGACTCTTCCGTCCCCTCCTTTTTCCCCACGACTCAGGGGCTTTTCTCATAAGTCAGCGGCACCCTACTGGGAGAAGGGAGTGTGAGAGAGAGAAGGAAAAAAGAGTGTGAGAGAGAAAGCGAGAGAGTGTGTGTGTGTGTGTGTGTATGTCTTTTATGTATATACTTCAGTTACAAAGTAACCTAAGGACGTGGGATTGCACCCACTTTCCGACATCTGTGATGTCATCAGTCTGGCCGTAAATGCAAACAAACCCTTAAGTGTTTGTGTGTGTGTATGTGTGTGTGTGTGTGTTCCTGGTCTCTAGCTCTGCCCTGTGGCTAGGTTTGTTTCTATCTGTCTTTGAACCGAGGGCAGGACTCAGCAAGCGTTGCTCTAGGCCACATAAACACACACAGCCAAAGGAACTTCAGCATACACTTTGAAGTGTTCTCTCAACTCTCTCACACACACACACACTCACACACACACACACACACCCACACATATTCACATAAACTAGGGGGACTGGACTGATTACATTCCTCTGGCCTAGTGCCAGTAGTCTAACCCCCTCTCCCTCCCTCCCTCCCCTGTCTCCCACTGTCTGTCCATCTCTCTGGAGATGCTGGGACTCTGGGCTTTGAGTGAGAGCAGATATTTGATACTGCTAGAGAATGCCATCGTTTCTGCCATCCTGGGTGAGCGCCACTCCACGCTGTGTTCTAACTCCTGTGCTTGTGTTGTGTGGGAAGGGGGGCTATGTGGGCTATATGAGGTCAGGAGGGGGGCCTATGTGTATATGAATGGGCTATGGGTCACCTTGTGTTACAGGCTCCTGTGCTTGTGTTATGTGGAAGGGGGGCCTACTGTATATGGGTGGGCTGTACTGCACTGCACTGTACTGTACTGCACTGTACTGCACTGCACTGTACTGTACTGCACTGTACTGCACTGCACTGTACTGTACTGCACTGTATTGCACTGTCACAGCTGTCAGGTGGACATGGTGTAGTCAGTAACATTGTGTCTAATCCTCCACCTGTGGAGTTGGTCTGGTTCATCAGCTAGAATTACTGTAAGCTGCACTCAGGCTGCTGACTCTAAATGCATATGCCATATCTTGTTGTGATTGGATGTGTGTCTATAGCCTGTGTGTGTGTGTGTGTGTGTGTGTGTGTGTGTGTGTTGTTGTTGTTGTTGTTGTTGTTAGGTGAGTGTGTCAAGTGCCTACTAGTGTTAAAATGTGAAATGTAAATACTTTGTGAGTACAGCATGTGTGTGAACATGCCTGACATCTCCTGCAACATCCAGCATGCATGATGCATATGCCTGTGTGAATGTGTTTATGCATGTGCTTGTGTCTGAATATGACCAGGTTTGTGTGTGTGTGTGTGTGTGTGTGTGTGCATGAGAGCGTTTGTGTATGTCAGTCTAACCCTATGGCGACTCTCCCAGGTCATGGTGAGTGTGTGTGCGGCTCCTGTAAGTGTCACCCGGACTGGTCAGGAGATTACTGCAACTGCTCCGTCCGCACCGACACCTGCATGTCCAACATGGGCCTGTGCAGCGCACGCGGCGTCTGCACCTGTGGCGTCTGCGAGTGCACCCAGCAAGGAGCCTACGGAACCACCTGTGAGAAGTGCCCCACCTGCCCCGACATCTGCACCTCCAAGAAGTCAGTTGGACATTAGTGTCTGTGTGTGTGTGCAGTGTTGGGGAGTAACGAGTTACATGCAACAAAATTACGTAATTTAATTACAAAATAATAGTAACAGTAATCAGTTACATTATTTTGAAAAACATGTAATTAAATTACAGGTACTTTTGGGAAATATCCAGGATTAAAAATTCAGTTATGTCTGAATAGCTTCTGCAAAAACATTGCCTATATTTTTCCCAACACTGTGTGTGTGTTTGTTTGTTTGTGTGTGTGTGTGTACAATCAATGTTGAATTTGGATAAAATTGCTGCTAAGCAAGTGAGTAAATTAGTACTCTTTGTTTGTTTGTTTGTGCAGAGATTGCGTGGAATGTAAGCAATATAAAAGAGGAAAATTATTTGATGATGGGACCTGCAGTCGAACCTGCAGGGATGAGATTGAGCTGGTCCCAGAAATTAGTGAGTACATTAACCTGTGCAGTAAATGAACAATTTCTTGGATTGCAGAAGGCATTAGATACATGTACTGTACTGTACATGAAGTACCGGTGTAGTTGTGCTGCACTGTCAGTGTACTTGTTGTCTTATGTTCCTTTTTCTCTCCTCCTCTCCCATTACCCTCCTACCTCGACTCGTTTCTGAACTCTCACCTCCCGCCCGTCCCCTTGACCTCTGTCACCCCCATCTTCCTTGCTAGTCCACCGTGCCTCGGATGCCCAGAATTGCTCCTATAAGGATGAGGATGATTGTTACCAGAAGTTCCAGTACTATGAAGATGCCCGCGGCAAATCCTTTTTGTACCTCCTTAAAGAGCCTGGTAGGTGCATGGCTTAATGGCCGTGTGTGTGTGTATGTGTGTATGTGTATTTGTGTGTGTATTTGTTTGTGTGCTGTATGTGGCAACAGTTTTCATGTGTTTTGTTTGTGTGTGTTTGTGATGTGTGCTCACATAATGGTTCTGCAACAGTGGAAGTCATCCTCTAATCTTTAATGGATAAACAAAAAAAAATTCCATGTTAAGACCAACCAGGATCCATTTCCTCTCTCAGTGGAAGAGTCTTTATGTTATTTTGCACGCAAGTAGAAAATGAGGCTTAGCAAGCACATAACAAGAGATACAGTATGACACAATACAAAATGTGGTACTTACACTCCAAGTTGTGTAATTCAACAGAGCGAGACGCAAGCTAGGGCAGGTCTGTGCCAAACGAAACTTACGGTGGTTTGGGTAGGACGTTAGTTCTTCCAGCGTTACTAAGGGGTGTGGTACAGTAGGTAGCTGTTGCATCGCAGACCAACAGCAGACCAAAGAGAAGCTTGTCAGCAAAAGTCTGGACCTCCTGCGGTTGTTTTTACAGCGCCATGAAAGAGGCCTGCGTGGCTACGCTGTGTGTTCTTTTCATCCCCCTGCCTCCTTAATTGGCCTCGCCGGGTTATTAATACTCTTAAGCAGGAGGGAGGCAGATTGTAGATGCTAGCGCCTTTCTTTTCTGCAATGAGGCAAATTATCCATGCCAGCAGTTTTTGGTTTTCACCACAGAGTTGCTACTGTTGTTGAAATGTGATAGACATTCTTACTGTTTGTATTCAGTCTTTTTAACCACAGATATCTCTTGGAATTTGTGTGTACAGTCTAAAACATATGGCAGAAATAGCTGTTGGACAGTAATAACCAGCTTTCAATTCTATTTTGCATTGAGGATACAGTATGAATGTCTTGAGCCTCGACTCTCAGGAAGCATACTGCTAATGAGTAGCAGCTAGCGAGGTGTGTATGTTTAAACATTTACCTGTGTTCATGTGCATTCCGCTCAGTGAGGGGGAGAGGTTTATTCCAGAGGCTGTTTTGAAACATGTGAGTCACTGTCTGTCACAGACAGGAAATAGCACAGCTCAATGGCCGAAATTTCGAAATAACTTTTCGGCTCTTTGGGCCGCTGTCATGATTTGACCATATATTTGACATATTATAGTCTCTCTGGTCTACTGCTGCTCCAAAGACGGCAAGGAGGTGGGGAGGAGCAGTTTTATCTGTCAGGAGTCAGGACTAAATAAGCTAGACATTTGAGAATCCACACCAATCAGAAGCCCCGATACAGTGGATAATGTGGCCCGGGCTTGGAAGACTGGGAAGGAGAGCATAATTCCTTGCGGTTCTCTGGTCCATCTTAGTGGCTAAAGCTCCTGTAGGGTTGTTAGGGGCCTGAAAGGTGGCTTAATGTTACACACTTCAAAAATGAAGTGACAGAAGATGAGGGGCGTGTGACCCGGCTCAGGTCTGGCCTGTGATCCCAGCTTCCTGATCCCAGCCCATCTCTCTCCCTCTCCTCTCCCTCCCACTGCTTTCCTGTCAATAAAAGCAACCTAGCTATATAACCCTTACTGTAAAAACCTATAAATAAATATTTTTTTTTAAAAAAGTACTGTAATTCGTAAGTGTAGCCCCAAGAAGTCTTAATGTGGCACCAAGAGTCATTTTCATTGTGAATCAGCATTCCATCATATTCCTTGAAGGAGGCGTGAAACTCTAGAAACACTTTGCATGCTAAGATGGACAGATCTCGCACTAATTTATCCCAGTTAGCATATATTTATGATACATACCCAGTCCTGCGAAGTCTCGTTCTGATAATCATTGAAAACTGTAAAGTCAGAAGGTCTGTTGCAGCTTTAGAGCAGAGTTTTGTGACTGACTGACTAAGGAGTTGTCCAAGTCTTCAGTATTGTATTCTAATTAGGACTGTATCCACTCCAGATGGGAACGCTGATAGTTGGTCATGAGTGACCTGTTCATCATTCAGTCCCTATTTTTAGGATCATCATAGCTAATTAGTGCATTGGATGGCACAGTGTATAATTCTCATGTTTACTTTGCTTCAGTGATTTTAATTTAATTCCCTGAGTGTGTCTGCTTGTGTGTGTGTGTGTGTGTGTGTGTGTGTTTAAGTAACTGTGTGCAAAAAATATGTTGAAAGTGTGAGTTATTCCTCACATCTCTCTCTCCCTGGCATCAACAGGAGCTGTTGGGTTGTTGCATTCTTCTACATTACTCCTATAGGAGACAGCATTAACAAGTACTTAGTATCAATCAACAACCTCTCTCTCTCTCTCTCTCTCTCTCTCTCTCTCTCTCTTTCCTCACTTTGCAGAGTGTCCGAAAGGTCCTAATGCCATTGTAGTGGTGTCGGCTGTCACTGGGGCAATTCTGTTGCTAGGGCTCGCTGCTCTGTTGATATGGAAATTGTTAATCACCATTCACGATCGGCGAGAGTTTGCCAAGTTTGAGGAGGAGAGAGCCAAAGCCAAATGGGACACGGTGAGACACAACCACCTACACAGACATATTATATGCTTTTGTGCGTTTCACACAAACATCTAAAAACATCTTTCCCACACACATTTGTAAATATTTGTGCATATTTTGAAAGTTCTGTTGTGTGGCATATCCACCTATCTGTGGTGAATAACCCAAACTAAAAAGACAATTTCATAATGGATAAACAGTGCCTCCTAGTGTAAACCTACTGTCATGTGACTAGATACTCATAAAGCATGAAACATTGTATTTGGGCATCATTCTTTGCTATACAAGCATCTCTCATTCTCTCATTTTAGGGAAATAACCCTTTATACAGAGGAGCGACCACTACATTCACCAATATTACATACAGGGGTGGGACTGCCTGATGAAAATGTCAACTATCAAGAAGTTCAGTGAAGAGATGCCTCCGTGTACTTTTTCATTCTGAAAAGGTGCAAAAGACTGGACTGATGCTTAAGCATCTACTGCTTGCATTGTTTTTGAAATCAAAGTCCATTTGGACATCTGTGGGCACCTGTAGACTCCCCCCATACTGTATCTCATCCATCCCTTCAGAGGACCCCGGGTTTGCAGCAGTATGGGGGACCTAATTGAAATCCCAACTTTGGCAAGGCCACCACAACAGGGTTTGCAGCAGTATGGGGGACCTAATTGAAATCCCAACTTTGGCAAGACCACCACAACAGTCAGCAGAGATGGTTGGATGTACGAGTCATGGAGTACAGCTTGGGTATTGAGTGCAGTAGCTGAACAGAAGCCTTATTTTTGTGAGACCGATGCACAGACTCTCAAGGCTGTTTCTTCTCAAAACCTGGGCTAGATGTCAGCTTACTGATGTCTCAAATGAACCAAATCGTCACTTCTAATGCACCCTGCTTACAGTTGAAATAAATTACCTCTTTACATTTGGATAGGATCTACTTTGTGTTGATTAGCTGTGAGATCATCTGCTGCCACTTTTTTTGCCTGCGTAAAACTTGACAGTGTAATTAGGCTACTGATTACAATCAACACTATGTGGGCCTAGAGAACTACGCTCAACTTGGATAGTTAATGGGATTCTTATTGCCATGGATACAGGGGATCATCCTGACTCTAGTTTTGTACAGTCTTGTTTCCATGGATACTGGAGCTGTATTTATAGTTCAGTTCTAGAATTCACTGCTCTGTCGGACCCAAGAATCAGCTTGTCCACCTATGTTGTTTTGTTGCTGTTCTTTCTTTTTTTCAAAAATCTCTCCTCTATCCCAGTTTGAAAATGTTCATATCACCTAACTGTTTGTATTGAATTATTGGCTTTTCATTTTCACCTCACTCAAATTGAATCCATCCACCTACCATCAGTTGGACATTTTCCTTTTTTTTGCCCTGCATGTTCTTTAACTGGTTTATTTTTGTCACAAGGCATTTCCAAATAAAAGTCTTTGAAATGTGTATTCCTTTTTTCTGTTATTATTTTATTATGTGAGCACAGTAGCCTAGTCTATGCCAGACAACACTGTTGGTCATTATTATCCAAACTGGAATTTGTAATGCATGCCTTCCTGCTTGTGTTTGGTAGGCCTGATGACGCATGTCTTTTTAATCATCCAGTGAAATGTAGGCTAGCCTAACTCCCCTGTTAATGATTCTTCACTGGCTTCCCATTGCAGTTACCCTAGAAGTCCAGAGATCTTGCGAGAGCACACTTTGAATTGTGCTTGCAGATATTCTGGCCAAATCGAATTTTCTTATTGGTATAAATTCGCTGTTAATAATGAGATTGTTATCTATGAAAAGAGTAGAAGGGTCCAAATCAGTTGGAGATTGAGATGGACCTTTAGGGCAGGAAAGAAGTAAAAATCTAACACCAGATGGAATGGCATCAATGATTAGGCTATTGCAAATTCTTTTGGCGGCACAGGGAAAGAAAACTTATCCATAGTCTCCATAAAGTAGGCTAAACAATTAACTATTTTCATCAAAAAATTGTGAAACTAAAAGGATATTTCTTTCAAACCAAGTATGATAAAATAAGGTTGTGTTCTTACAAGTGATATCCTTATTATTCCATATAAAATATAAGTTTGGAGAGAAGTTGTGATTGTAGGCTTACATTAGAGACCAACAGGAAAGTATTTGTTGTGAAAGTTTGCTAGAGACAAAGGAAGCTTAGATTTAAAAAAATTACAGCGAACTAGAAAACATTTTCCAGGGTTACAGGGTTTTGAAAAGATGGTTATGTAGGCCTATACAGTTTCAAATAGAAGAGAGGAGGAGGTTGGGGGGGATGTACCGCTGGCAACCGTAATACAAATGAGCTATAGCGGCTTCCGGTTAAGTTGTATCAAAATAAAAGCTCCATATCGACGCTAAGTTGAAAGTGAAACGAAACCTAATGACAGCGGCTTTGTCAGATGAATCCGCAAGCGAAAATAGTTCATATCGATGCTGTCAAACTTAACGATTGACGGTTCCGCGGTCGAAAAGTTATGTTATCGTTTTAAAATGGGGACTGTTTGTCATTTTTACGGGACAAATGTTGGACTGACAAATTAATTGTACGAAAACTGTGCCCGATGGTGTTTTTTGCCCTCAACGGAACCTTCCAGGCGGCGTTGCCTGAAAGGCACTTCCCTGACCCTACCCTAACCTTAACCCTCACCCTTACCCTTACCTAGGCCTACCAGAGCTGTATATTGGGACCAAATAAGGGCATTAAGGCTTACATGTTGGAGCGGGGTGCAGCGCTGGAATGCACCATTGAGGGCAAAAAACACCAATGAGCAAAAAGTTCATGAAAACAAATGACAATTACAGGGAGCCTCTTTTCTATCTGAGCAAATGTGTCATTGTTATAATATATTATAGGCCTACATACTGACAGTATACCATAATGACAAATGAACAGAGGTGAGAAATAACATGAAAAGTTTGGTGTTTAGTAAGGCTAGTCTACATCACGAGCAGCATCCATTATGTCTCCAGGACTCTCATATTGGATAGGCAGGCTCACGCATGGATGCGCGAGTGATGGCTAAAATCTTCGATAAATCATGCCACCGCTAAATTCATGTCAGAGTTTGAGAAACAGGTGTCCTACATTGTAGCTACACTTACAGTAGGATATGGGATAGGCTACTATCGGTAGGCCTATTGGTAGCTTTAAATCAGTGGTTTTGGCCGGGGCCCCCTGGGGGGCCACGGGGGGGTGTCAGGGGGCCTCAGCAAGTTGGAGGGAAAATATTAATTGAATAAGCAAAACTGTGGATATATTCCTATTTGTTATAAAACTGCATTAGAGTAATCTGTCACGTATCTGCACATTACTACTGTTTTTGTTATTATCATTTTTCTTCTCCTTCTGATTGGCTGGCACTCAATCATGTCCGAATAATCTATGGACCCATGCTCTTTCAGCATTATGGGGCTGCTCCTATATTGCTGAGGTGATAAAGTTGTGTAGCCTACATGGATTGGGCATTTAACCTTTTCTAATGATCCTAAAACGATTGCTTTTTACCTTGATCAGTCTCCCCAGTCAAAATAAACTATTGTGCATTCAGAGCATGTTCAAAACTTTTAAAGACTCAAGCCAAAACTATGGCTATTTGAGAGGAAGGAGATTTTAAACGATTTATTTCGAAGGATGCACGTTCCAGAAATAGGACTCCATGCTCAATGCTCCATGACATTGTCAATAATATGGCGCAACAATTTAGGCATACATAGTCTATTGCCTATATTTAAATGCCTTGCGAGCCTATAAGAAAATGGATAGCAGTGTTTTTCCCTTTTCTATTAAAGAGCGTCGCCAGAGCTTTTACCACAGGCGCGGAGTAGTATTTTTTTTTTTCAGAGTAACAGCTGTAGGCCTATTTTGTTAGAACTTTTACTTTGATAGAAGACACTCGTGTTCAGTTTTACTTCCTGAGGGTTACTGTGTTGCTGAAAGATGGTGGATACTGAGAGCAAGATGGTTCATGGTAGGCTAGTTCATGTCAATGGGAGAACGTTGGGATAGACTGTAGGCTAGTACATCAGTGGAAGCATAGGCGGCGCTTGCCTGGCTAGTAGTAGAGAGTACTGT
>JASCQY010016850.1:0-10205 GCA_030264315.1 Sardinella tawilis
AGTGCTGGGCTCCATGTTAAGACAACGATGGATGCAAGATGTTACCACAGAACTAAGACAAATTTTGCAACTAGTAGCCTAGTAGCTAGTCTATGCTATCTTTGCAAGTTAGCTGTTAGTCTAATTAAATTATTCAACAGTATGATAATAAAAATGGAATATTATCTGTTAGGATGTTATCTTCGGTGATGAACTAGTGATAGTTTGTAATAGTAAAGTAATAAATTCAATCTAGTGAAGAGAAATCAACGGAGAAAATTCGTAATCGCTTGCTCTTGTAGGTGTTGAACAACAACTGATCAAAAATGTTCTGGGATTCTACTTTGCAACACTGAAAAATTCCATGGATGGAACATTCCATGATAAACATTCCATGTCCTACATACAGTAGTTACAGTCGCCAGAGCAAACGTCACAGCTACTCATGCGGAGAGGTTACTGTAATTAAATAGTCATTTTATTGGCAATATGAAAAAACTGCTACTGTGTGACAGAAAAACACTTTCTTTGTGAGCTGCAGTAGGGCAGTATTTTCGTGTCTAAAACTCTGCATTTTATTATTGATTATTTATGATATGTAAGCTTTTGCCTACACTAATGGAAATATTCTTTCACAGATCTTTAACTAGAATATTTAACCTTATTCCAAATTCGCTGCATGTAACCATAGGCCTTAGAACAAAAATCCATCTGAGGTGTGAACTGCAGCCAGTTACAGAATGGTTGAGAACCATCACAGGCAGTGGAAAAGATTGACCTCCAGTAATTATATAGGCCTAGATAAAGAAATTGCCACCTGACCTGGTCGCACAAGAAACTTGACTTATTTACATTGAGAGAGAGAAAATCTATGGCTGTAAGGGTTTGAGATGTCTCTGGTCCGGACCTCCACTGATGAATCCACCGTATGTTTCACGAGCTTTGTTACTGCTCAGTACTGGATTAAAGACTTGTTTGCCTATTATTGAGTAGATGGATCCTTCTATTCACATCATATTTTTAGCCATCGTCCCTCCTGTTCTCCTTATAGTGCTGCACTCTGCATTGGAGTGTGTTTGCATTGGCAGCCCATCAGATCCAGCCAGGCTCTGTGAGCTTACATAACCTCAGTGCCACCTGACAGCCCTGCTCCATTAAAGAGTAACGCACAGGTTTTGACGTGCTCGCAACGCCTGGCTGCCCTATCACAACACACCCGAGGCCAAGGGTCAACCTCCCCGCTGGACTTTTGATCACATCTGCCCCGGTAAATACCCTGCCCTCAGCCCACAGCCACACACACCAGTCTGCCACTGCCAGTCCGACCCGACCCCCACCACCGGCAAACTGCTGCAGCCATGACCACTTTTGACGACATCCTGGAGGAGGCCGGCAAGTTCGGCCGCAGCCAGAAGCGCATCTTCGCCCTGCTGTGCATGGTGTCCATGCCCTGGGCGGGCGTCTACGTGGGCATCGTCTTTCAGGGCTTCACCCCGGAGCACTGGTGCCGTGATCCCAGCATCGCCCAGGCGAGGGAGAGCTGCGGCTGGGGCCTGCACGACACACGGAACTACGCCCCCCTGGTCAACAGCACCGAGGGCCAGGCACGCAGCCAGTGCGAAAGGTACGACCTGGACTGGAACGCCACGGGCCTCACCTGCGACTACCCGGCACCTCACCTGAGTGAGGAGCAGCTGAGCGCGGTGCCCACCACCACCTGTAAGGAAGGCTGGGAGTACGACTACGAGGGCAGAAACTCCTTTGTCACCGAGGTGAGACGTCACATGCGCAGCAGCACAGATAACCACAGCACACAGCACTGGCACCAGTAGTAGCACGCATACACACACTTTCCTTCAGCATTGTGTGATGAAATGATTGTTATGTGTGGGAGAAACAGAGAATTGGCAAGAAAAGGAAGGAGTTTGGCTCTGGTGGTTAAGCATAAGAGCAACGGCGCTGAGGCCCCTGAAGCTTCACCCTGCCACGTAATATTCCCTCTGACTGTGGAGCTTTTTCTCCGAATGTGATAAACTTGATCTTCAAAAAGTCAAACTTGATCTTATCTTTACAGCGGATATAGTGTAAGAGCGGTTCACTAGAAAAAGAATGCGCTGGAAAGAAAGCAAAGGCAAACATAGTCTGCGTGTGGGAGGGTCATGTGCAGTACGTGCTGTATGGATGTATGTGTGGGGCTGATCTCTGGTGTCTCTGCTTGCAGTTTGACCTGGTGTGTGCAGATGCCTGGCTGGTGGACATGTTCCAGGCCACCCTCAATGTGGGCTTTCTGGTGGGCAGTATTGCCATTGGCTACCTAGCAGACAGGTAAGACTGCAAGCAAAGCAGAGACCATGCTGGGCCTATAGCAGGGGTTGCCAAACTGTTCTGTTTGGGGGCCGCATAGACCTACGGAAAAAAATCTCAACTTCCAAGGGCCCAAATGAGGAGCAGCACTTTTTCAAGTGGAAGCGTCTGCCTTTAAGATGAGAAAAGCAGCATGCTACACTGTTTAATGATACTATTGACAAACATGTCTCACCAGTACTGAAACTATGATGTGTGACGGATGTGTAACATCTGATTAATTTAACAATGGGCCACATTAAACAGATTTTTTTACTTAATGGTGATACTCATGAAAGAGAGCAGAGCCATTGGCCCCCGGGCCGTAGTTTACCCACCCCTGGCCTATACTTTTTTCGTTTAAATTCTTAAAACTGTTGAATTACATTTTGACATTCTGTTGTCTTGCCGTTTCATCAGATTTGGACGCAAAATGAGCTTCCTGATGTCCAACCTCTTGAATGGAATTGCGGGAATTCTAGTGGCCATCGCTCCCAACTATGTGTCTCTGCTGGTGTTCCGAACCCTGTATGGCTTCGGAGTGAAAGGAGGCTGGGTGGCCGGATACGTGCTGAGTAAGATATCAGCCTACTACAGTCAGCAATCAGGAGCCCAGACCACTCTACTTTGGAACAAGAATGAATAAATACGGAATAATAATAATAATAATAATAATAATAATAATCGAATATTTCAATCAGTAATATTCAGTCCGAATATTTCAATCTCCTGCTGTGCATCAGTAGTGTTGGCTATGGGTGCCCTGTCTGAAGCGCTGCCTGTGCTGTGTGTCATGTGTGTCATGTGCTTCAGTCACAGAGCTGGTGGGAGTGGAGTACCGCAGGACTGTGGGGGTCCTCTACCAGATGTTCTTCAGCGTCGGCATTCTCATCCTCCCCCTCATCGCTTACTTCATCACCGACTGGCGCTGGCTCCAAGTAGTCATCACAGCGCCCTACATCTGCTTCCTGTCTTACTACTGGTAAGGTACACTGGAGAGACCTCTCATGTATTTGTGGTTGCTGTGCTTTTCCCCTATGGGCTTGTGGGCTTGGTAAGCACCTGTGTGGCTGCTGTACTATGGCCTATTCACAGGTGTGGTGACTGTTCACACGCCTGATATGCAATATGCATGTTGTACTCTATATGAAGAGCTCTTTTCCAAAACGCTAGATATCCGTTTGAATTAAGTAAGGACAATATTTGTGTGTGTGTGTGTGTATGTGTGTATGTGTGTATATATATGATATATATATATATATATATATATACACACACACATACTTTTGATTGGATATTACCTGATTGCATACATTGAACATTAAAGATGTCCTGTTTGCTCATGTCAGTTAGAGAGCTACATGTTTAGCAGATATCGTCTTTCTCCAGGTTCATCCCTGAATCCCCAAGATGGCTGCTCTCACAGAACAAAGCTGACAAAGCTGTGGAGATCACAGAGGCAATGGCCAAAGAGAACAAGAGGACTCTGTCCAAGAACATTGAGGTGTGGAATGAGTGATATTCCATGCACAATATTCCATTCACAACCCAGTGAAAAAGGAAGTACAGAGATGTGGACTTTGTGTGCTTCGGGCCCTGAAATGTCCTTTTTAAATGCTTCTGCAGGTGCTGTTGAGTGCACTCTTTTGGCTAAACCTAATGCATTTAAAGTGCACTCAAAATGCTTTGCTATACAGTATATTCTTCAAAGGCACATAATGGCAACTGAAGCGAACTAAAACCCTAGAGTGCTAGTTTCACTCTCTCGCAGCACGGCTTTTAATGAAAGGTGTGGGGAGGGAGGTTTACTAACCAGCTGGTTAGCATTACATAACGGACTGTGTTGTTCTGTCCCAGACTCTCAAGGATGACTCTGCAGACACTTCCTCTTCAGCTAGCTTCATGGACCTAATCAGGACTCCAAAAATGAGAAAGCACACCTTCATTCTCTCCTTCAACTGGTCAGTTAACTTTTAAAGGAGAGATCCAGGGGTGAATCAATCAATATCCCAGCGGTACAAAGTCAGGGAATGCTGTCTGTAGGAAAAAGAACCAGAAAATTTGATGCAACATACATATAATAACAAACCGAAAACTAATGTTAACTAAATGGGGCATAGTGAAATTAATCTGAAAGTTACTATGCTCCGTTCACTTAAGGTTAGTTGTCAGTTTAGTATTGGGGTCTATGTTGTATCAAATTTCTTTTTTTTTCATACTGACAGCACCTGGTGACCTCAAACAGTAGTGCTATTGATTGATTTACACCAAACTTCTCCTTTAACTCTTATAAGCTGATCAACCATAGCGTGGGCATTTGTTACTGGTGCTGAGAGTCTGACCTTCGTCCCTTTAGGTTCACCAGTGCTGTGGTGTACCAAGGTCTGATCATGCGCCTGGGCATCCTTGGAGGAAACGTCTACATCGACTTCCTCATCGCCGGCTTGTTGGAATTCCCGGCCGCGTTCCTGATCCTCTTCACCATCGAGCGCATCGGCCGCCGCCTTCCCTTCGCAACGGCCAACATCGTGGCAGGAGCGGCTTGTTTTATCACAGCCTTCATCCCAGAAGGTGAGTTCAAGCCTGGAACCTGGTGTGATGTGTGATGACACCCTGACATGAGTGAGTGTGTCTGTGAGCCACGTCGCTAACGCTCTGCGTTCTCTGGCAGAGATGCTCTGGTTCAGGACGGCGGTGGCCTGTGTGGGGCGACTGGGCATCACCATGGCTTTTGAGATGGTGGTCTTTGTCAACACAGAGCTGTATCCTACTTTTGTCAGGTAAGAGAGAGAGTCTGTCGGGCCTTCCCTATGAATAGACACGCGGTGAAGGGGGAGCTCATGACATCTCTTTTGTGTCTCATCCATCCACTCACATCTGTGTATCACTCATATACAGTAAGGAGCCGTTAGACAAACAGTGATGGCCAGTGATCCATCTTGACTCTTAAGTATCTTGCCGTAGTCTGGATGCCATCTAATGGACATCACTGGTATCCATTAGGCTGGCGCTATAATGGGCCTGTCACTGAGGAGGCCTTAACCTAACCTTGCTGCAGCACTGGATGAAGATCAATGTTATATTGTATCTTCCTTGCAGGAACTTCGGGGTGTCTGTGTGCTCGACGCTGTGTGACGTTGGTGGCATCGTTGCCCCATTCCTGCTATACAGACTGGCTGTTATCTGGATAGAGCTCCCACTCTTAATATTTGGTTAGTTTTGTAACTCATGGTCAAATTTCTTCTCAAAATGTGTTTTTAAGTTTCACTGAGCCTGAGGGAGTTTAGGATTATGTTGTGGCATTTCCCAGTAAGCTCACATCTACTTGTCTGTGCTGTGTTGTCACAGGGTCTATTGCATTCATTGCCGGGGGTCTGGTCCTGCTGTTGCCAGAGACAAGAGGTGTTCCACTTCCTGAAACTATTGATGACATTGAGAACCCTCAGAAGTAAGACTTTTAGCTCGTCACCTGCCCTCATAATCAATGGTTAATAAGTTAAAACAAAATCATTGACTTGAAGGGACAGCTTAGACCACCTTTAACACACTTTCAGTGGCTTCATACAATATATCATTAGGCTGCCTCAATTATTAATTATTACTAATGTTTCATGCATACAAACAAGACAAACTTTGGCCTCTTTCGTTATGTTGTTTCCATGGCAATGAGGTACTCATGACTTCTCCTCTGTGCTGCAGAAATAAGGAGAATGCCCTCAAGAGTCACCAGCTGGAGAACCTCATCCCATCCGACGTGACGACCAAGAAAGAGCCAGTGGATGTGTGAATACATGGCTCCAGTCCCCTAGTCATAAAGAACCAGTGGATGACTAGTCACCTAAGTTACCTAAGTCACCTGAGTCCTTTGTGATACTTTGTTCCAGTCACCTTGTTGGACCTATTTGTCACATAGCCTTGCCATTATGTAATTTGCTTACATTTTTGTTAGTTTTTGTTTGTTTGTTTGATTTCTTTGTAGACTTTGATTCTTGTGTAATTTATTTAACATAGTTTTTTGTGGTATACTGTTAAAATGTCAGACTCATTGAATAACACTGATTTTGAAACCTTTATTAAAACTGTTAAATTAAATTTGAAACAAGTACTACCTTCTACATTATTCATTTTGAATAGACAGTCATTTCCAGTTGCTTCAACCTTAAAAATAGCATTCATTCTCATGAAATTAATATTATGGTGGCAGTCCCTTGCTATAATGCAACACTTTGGGCTGTAACCCCCCACACAATACAGCTATACAATAGTTCCACTAGGGCTTTGCAGCAGAAAAGTCATTCAGCACCAGCACATGATGAGTTGCTACATAGAGTTAACTATTCTTGGTCATTTCACTATTGATCCAGTCAACAAATTTGGACACTCTGGCATAGACCCCAGGTTTCATTGCATTGGCGCAGCCAAGGCCCCATGAAGTGACCCCTTGGATGACGAAGGTGTTCTGAGAGTAGCACACGAGCGGGCCTCCACTGTCCCCCTGGAACAGACAATATGGCGGTTAGCTATTAGGCTTCAGAATGCAAGGGATCGACCAGCGTTAGCGACACACAAGCCACATAGGCCAGAAATCCCACAGCAGCAGAGCAGACCCACCTGACAGCTGTCTGTGCCCCCGTCGATGTTCCCAGCACACATTTCATGGTCCTTCACCCTCCCATTCAGATATGCAGCTCGGTTACAAATTTTGTTTTCAATGACTGGGAATCCGGTCTCTTTCAGGACTCCCTCTCCGCCGGTGCCTGGGAATGAAAGACAGTGTTTGTGAATGGAAGACTGTCTCGGAAGAGAAACAAATGTCTGATCATGGAGAAATCCATCATGTGACATAGCCTCACGTTGATCCATTTTTTACCTTGAGTCTCACCCCATCCGGTCACATGGCACGGTGTGTTGCTTGGAACAATATAATCCTTCTCTGGTAAGCATGCCGGCAAAACCTTATCATTTAAGATGGCAGGCCTGGAAACAAACAAAAAACATGTAAAGGCACAAGCTATGACTTTTTTTATTCAAACTTGTAGGCTTAGTCATTAAAGGAGAAATCCAGTGTGAATGAATCTGATGCCCTGTTGTTTGAGAACAATAGACTATAATAAACATCAACTAAAACGGCAACTGAGGCTGAATGTAATGTGATGTGGGGTGGTGATGCACTAATTCTGTCATTCTGTACAGTACTGTATATAGAGTGGCATTGCTATCTTTGTCTAGGGGCCAATCCACTTCAGTCATCAAAATCTCTTTGCAAAGACAGCCTGGTGAGATGACTCAGCAGGATAAGCAGAAGTCAAATTAGAACATTCAAATGAAGCCAGGCTAAGGGAGAGTTGAAGCGGATCTTTAGGACTTTCATATCATTCATAGAAAACATGTTTGCCAATTTCATCATCAAAATGGATAAATACCTTGAGAGCTTGAGAAGAGCAATGTCTTTTCCTGTTGGTTCAAGAATAATTTTTTCAACGTCCCTCACTTGCTTTGATGCTTCAGTGGCTCTCTCTTTGTGGATTCCCAGATATACTTTGTAGGCTGATGGCCGCTTAGACCTGGAGAAAATGAACGCGGGTTGTGTGTCAGGATGACAAAACAAATCTATGGATCCCTACTATTCAGCGGGGTAGACTTTGAGTGTGGTACCTCTCTAAACAATGGGCGGCTGTGAGAACCCACTGGGCATCGATCAGAGTCCCTCCACAGAAGTGAATACCAGTGCTAAAATAGAGACAAAAAGTGTCATTTAAGAACCAGCTCAGCAATTCATTTGCTCTCAATGTCCCCACTGTCATTGCTATGGGGTTGAAACTCCTGTACCTGGTGCGAAGACTTATTTGCCATGGCCAGGAGTGGGCTTTGGATTCACAGCCTCCAACAATACGGCCGAAGCATTTCACAGGTTTCACTTTAGGCTGTCCACATTTCTGCTCAGCTGGTGGCACACATGATAGTATCACATTTGACTTGGTTTCTAGGCTGATGCACTGATGCTTGGCCACAATAGCTAGTGTTTTATACAGTAGGTTATCATTGCCTGTTTACTGTACATAATTGAAAATGTCCGACATACAGCAGTCTGGAATCTGACAGTAGTCCCATTTCTTGTTCCTATCGGTGGTGTAGCACCAAGGCCCATTCACGTCATTGTCTGGGTTCCTGCATTGCTAAGGATGATGGACAAGGGGACAAGATCAAACTTTACCACTGTGCCTTTAGGAGAACTTTCGAGGACCTGTGTGAACATGCCATGACAAAAGCATGTAGTGTACTTACGTTGCCCTGCAAGCCTTTGTCAGGGTGTGAATCAGGAGTGAAGCTTGCGTGCTGATGAGGTGTCATGGAACTCCAAGCCTGGCAGGTCACACCCATCACTGTCATAGACGTGGGGCCTCTGTAAGTCACCCCATTGCCAACCTTGCAGTCTGAAAACACAATGAGAGGGGCGCTGGTGTCACCAAAGCCATTTCATGCCCCATGGAACCATGCCCTGTGACCCCTTTAAATGGAGCTGGGGATCTATTTAAAAAAATGTATTAATTGTGCCAATCATCTACTTGCAAGCAGGGCTCTCAGTCACAGAAAATGGCTAAAGTAGACATCTCTGAAAAGTCTGGTTTCAGACACTACATGTAGATGGGGGAAATATTTTAGCTTTGTTTTAGTTTTAGCTATCTTGTTTGATGTGCTTTTGACCGCCTTTTCTCTGCTCTTTTTGAGCATCATGTAAACAAAATGATTGTTTCGTATGGGGGAGTAAACAGTATGTAATACAGTACATATATAGTATAGTATCGTATATGTATAGTATAGTATAGTATAGTATAGTATAGTATATGTATAGTATAGTATAGTGTGTTTTCATTAATATCAAGCTAGGTGTAAACATAGTCTCAGTATGTACAGCACTGTACTGTATGTGTTGAAGGAAAGAAGAGAAGAGGCAACTCTCCCACCTTTGGCCGTTGGAGCGACGGTCACCACTGGCCCAGGAGGTTTGGGCCCCACCACTGGCTTCTCTGTTGGCTCTGGTCTGGTGATGGGGCACCTCTCCAGTTTGCAGTACTCCCAGCGCACCAGGGGGTCAGTGGTGTAGCACCAGGGAGCACGGTCACCATCAGGGTTCCTGCACAGGTTCCTGCGGAGGTCACTGCAGTGGGGGTGGGGGGGTCAATGTAAATGGACTTGCACATGAACAATGAACAAATGCACTTAGAAAGCACACAAATGCCTCATTTATGGTGCGATAAACAGTACAGATCAATGAATATTCCTCTATTTTAAAATTAGTTTTTTAATGAAGAACATCAATCATAAATGTCCTCTTTTCAACCATCACAAGGAACATGTGACCATGTGACTGGTGTAAATGACTGAACATGTGCTGCTAACTACAGTATGGCTATCTCTAAGGCGACTTAGTGGGCTTACGCTTGGGGAAATGCCTGTGGAGTCTTTTGGTGCCGATGAGGAATCATGGACGCCCAGGCCTGGCATGTTTTCCCACTGATGGTCTCTGTCGTGCCACCTCTGTAGGAGCTCCCATCCCCAGTGTAGCAGTCCTCAGCTGCAGGGATAACAGGCACCTCTGTGGGATGCATCAAACTGTAGTTACTATTGTGCTCTCCATTCGTTTCCAGTGGTTTGTTACTCACTATGAAGATAAATCATTTGCCTCTCAAGAATCTTACGATACTCCACATCAAATGCTTCATGGGACATCTTGTTTTACATGGACACAGAACATTTTTGATTTAGTCCTGAAGTGTTACAAAGCATTTTTATATTGTCTGTAATGCAGTGATGGGCAAGCTACTCAGAAAATGTAGCAAACTAAGCTACCAGTTACTCCACATTATATGAAGCTTCACTAC
>JASCQY010016901.1:0-10202 GCA_030264315.1 Sardinella tawilis
TAGTCTAGTCATATAGAATAGAATAGTCCATTCGGGGGCTGCGCTCCCATCGCCTCATATAGTCTAGTCATATAGAATAGAATAGTCCATTCGGGGGCTGCGCTCCCATCGCCTCATATAGTCTAGTCATATAGAATAGAATAGTCCATTCGGGGGCTGCGCTCCCATCGCCTCATATAGTCTAGTCATATAGAATAGAATAGTCCATTCGGGGGCTGCGCTCCCATCGCCTCATATAGTCTAGTCATATAGAACCGTCTCCACCAGCCAATGAGCCAACCTCTGTGTCAATAAAGTGCATGCCCAGTGCCTGCACACTGTAACATAGATACTGTCTATAGTTATAGATAGTTGCTCCATCTTTCTTAAATAAAGGGCCTGTTCTGTGGAAGTTCTCACTGGCCAAACACGACATAAAAACACGTTTTGACACGTTTCACTGATGCCAAAGCCAGCAGCAGTGCAATTTTCATCTGAGAGAGGCTTGAATGGATTAGCAGAGAGCGCTCTCAGCACAAGCCCTAAATCCCACAGGGGAACAGCGTTCTGTGCGTGGCACATGCACGCACTGCCAAAAGGCATTGGTTGAAAAGGGTTCCATAGGCATGTGCGCCCAAAGGTGATATCCAACTAGGTGACGTTGAAGTGCTTTGACTGAAAAAGAACTTACTGTATATTTTGCTGGCTGATGTAGAAAAGTACGAAAGCAAAGCAATGTAAATGTCTTGGGTTTTGTTCTCATGTTTAGCAGAGATGCAGGGAAAGAACACCTCAATCACAACTGAAGCAGAGCAGCTGAAAAAGAACACCTCAATCACAACTGAAGCAGAGCAGCAGGAACAGGACACCTCAAACCCACCTGGAGTAGAGCAGCAGGAAAAGAACACCTCAAACACACCTGAAGCAGAGCAGCTGAAAAAGAACACCTCAAACACACCTGAAGCAGGGCAGCAGGAAAAGAACCACTCAAACCCACCTGGAGTAGAGCAGCAGGAAAAGGACACCTCAAGCACACCTGAAGCAGCGGAGGAGAGAATGGACACCACACCACCTGAAGCCCCTCAAGGTGAATGTATCCGCAGTATCACATTCTTTTCACTATGACTTGACCTCAAGCCTGGTTGTCAAGGGTCTGCAGTTGCTTTGTTGCTCAAGGGATGACAGGTAGGACATCGATATTACTGATAAATGGAGTTGCATTTTGCTGGCTGTTTGCCGGCTGTCCAAAGCTCCTGAAGCAGGTGAATGTATCTGCAGTATCACAGTCTTTTCATTCACACTTTACCTGAATCCTTTATCTGTACCGAATGCATTTTTGAGGGGTTCGGTCAAAAACTGAATCCACTGTCTGGCGTTTGGCCAAATCCAAAACCTTCAGAAAAGGGCATGCAAACGAGAGGGTGAGAATTGGGGGAACCCGAAAATGTTTGGATAAATGGGATTCAGTTTCAGATTTGGCCGAATCTCAGACAGTGAAAACTGTGAAAACTGGATTTGGTACATCCATTATAAAACGTAATGTAAAAGTGTAGTCTGGGATTTTTTACATTTCAATCTCAGATTCTTGTGTATTTGTTTATTTTTTTAATCACAGTCTCGCTTTACAAATACAGTTCTCCCAAAAGACACAGAGAGCAGAATGATGAAGAAATGATGAATGAGTATACGGAAAACAAATGTTATTCAAACAGAAAAGTCTTTGGCATAGGCCCTGTCAGTGGACCAGGATTTTGAAAATCTTGACCCAGCAGATCCTGCCTGAGCCTACATCCTGGACAGGACAGGGACCTAACTTGCGGTGGTGGGGAGAAAAGAGGGGATTTTGAAATGCCGGCGCCTAGAGCAGCAAGAGTATACATCTTAGACGGGTCTAGATAAGATTGACGAGTGCAAGTGATTTGAAAGTGTGTGACGTAACATCACAGGCTTCTTGGTAGAACCTACGCTAAAGTTTTCATTTATGCTAAGCATGTGGACAGCTTACGACTGATCATGGCTTGCAGCTGTAAAATATGGACTTATTGATAAAAATAAGATATACCTGTCATGTCTCACTCATTGTATTTTCTTTTGTTTTTTTTTTTAGAAACATCTGAGATAGAAAGATTGAATTCAGTCTCTTCTGCTGATATCCCAGGAGTGATCTATATGATCAAATATGGTAAATGATTGGAAAACAAATCTTTTAATTAAGAATGTTGCCATTTCAACTAGAAACTGTCGCAATATCGGCACTGTTTTCTTGTCTTCAAGAAGTGAGATAGAGCTTGGGATGAATCTTAAAGTGCTGGTCTGGAATTGTATTTTTTTCCACAGGGTCGAAAACAGTGAGGTTGCACACCATAGTCCCAGGTAAGGTGAAGCAGCACTGTAAAAAACTGCTGAAGTTACTACATGCTGAGGAAGCACCTGCAGCGGACCAGTTGACACTGAAAGACTGTGATGTCATCCTGGCATTCTGTCCTGTTGTGTCACGGCTTGGAACTGATGTTGAAGCTGCTATCAAGGACATTCCAGGTAAATATGGGTCATTAGGTCATCAAAGCCAGTTAAACACCTAAGTGTGATGTTTCTTGATTGTAAAGTAACTTTTTTAAATGTGGGAATTTGTAATAATATAGTTTTTTTTTTCTTTCTGACAGATACAAAGCAATGTATCCTGGTGGTGATGCATTTCACCTTTGATAAAGATTTTGTTGCTCCAGACAGCAGAAGATTTTTGACAAACAGGAACATGGTCAGTGTGAACTGTCTGTTCAGTGAAGATGATGGACCTCTTCAGTGTCCAAAAAACTCTGAAGCACTTAAAAATATTCAGGAAACAATGAAGACACATGCAAAGGTTTGATTGTGTCTGTTTCTCTTAATGCTACAAGTTTTGTTTAATATAAATTATAATATAAGTTTTTTTTTCTATTATCACTCAGATAAACACAGTACAGTGATTCCAGTAATTAAATTGTGATTTCATTGAAGGTGGTTCCAAAAAAAGGAAAAGGACCAAAGATGCATCAAGAAGGTAATGACAATAATTTGGAGTATTATTTTATCATGTAACAGCTACTTATGTGGGTCAGAGACCAGGATACTGATATTATGGATGAATGAAGTCTGATATTTTACTGGCTGATGTGTGAAAGTACAGCAATGTAAATGTATTGATTTTTGCTGTCATGTTCAGCAGAGAAACAGAAAAAGGGCCCCCCAAACCCACCTGAACCCCCTACTGCTTTCATTTCACTGCATTCTTTACATCAGTAATCATATGCATGTGACAAATAAACTCCTTGTATCTTATATTGTAAAGCAGAGGAGCAGAAAAAGCACCCCTCAAATCCACCTGAAGTCACTGAAGCAGGTAAATGTGTCTGCAGTATCACATTATTTTGACACTTTACTTGAATCCATAAGTAGCCTATTGCGCCCAACTTCAAATGCATCAAGTGACCCGTTATGCAAAATAGTGTAAAAAAAATGTATGTGTACAGAAATGATAAAAGATGAAATCCATTAAGTTTTTTGGACACATATTCAAGTAGGCCTATGCTGCAGTGCTTAATTATAGGCTAAGTGCTAGGACAGGAGATGCCCTTTGAAGACCTGGGTCTTTTTGAAGACACACAGGGACACACCTGCTCTGGTAGCCCTCGGTAGGTTATTCTACCATACCATGGAACAAGGTATGAAATACAATAGTTAAGATTTTAACTTTGACACATGCTGCTGTTTGGAGAATTTTAGGTTTTTGCTGCAGCCTTGTGCACTTCCGAAATTGCTCATAAAAATGGATTAAACATTCGTTTGTAAAGACATGAAACTCACCATGGGGTTAGTATTGTTCACGGATGCACACTAAAACACAAAAATCATCTTCTACTTCTACAATCTAGTTTTACTTCTACTAAACTCTTAGGCGGATGGATACAGGTTTGAAAATAGGTCCACATTTGAGAATAAATGGTAAAAAACCTGTCTTTACAAACAAATGTTTAATGCGTTTTATTGCATGTGCAAGTGCACATAGCTGCCATTCTGAAGGGGGCGGGGGAGCAGCAGCAACAAACAGAAATGATCATAATAGCATTATGTGTCAAAATTTAATTCTTACCCATTGTATTTCATCAGAAATATTACATTTTGCGTTCAAGAATTTTATCACGAAATGGGCGGTGGTGGTGCAGGGGGTAGAGGTGCCGTTCGACAACCAGAGGGTTGCAGGTTCGAGCCCCGTTCTGCCTGACCCCCCATCGAAGTGTCCTTGAGCAAGCACTTAACCCCAAATTGCTCCCGGTGGTAAGTTGGCACCTTGCATGGCAGCTGCCACCACTAGTGTGTGAATGTGAGGCATACATTGTAAGTCGCTTTGGATAAAAGCGTCAGCCAAATGCATAAATGTAGAAACAATATGAAAGCAAGGCTTTAAGTATCAAAAAGCAAAGGTTTGCTTTAAGTAGGTAGGTGCAGAACCATTGAGCACTAAATTGAGACTAGTATTAGTGATTTGAATTTGATGTGGGCAGCCAGGGGTAGCCAATGATAGCTCAATGAAGAGAGGGGTGACATATGCCTTTTTGGCAGTAGCGGTCTCGCAGCACAGGCTGGGACGCCTGAACTTAAGGGCATTGTAGTAGTCAAGGCGGGAGATTGTATTGGATTGTACAGAAGTTGGATGGCTTGTTGGGTTAGGTATGGTGTAATCTTTCATATATTGAATAAATCTGTTCTATGTACTTCACAACCTGTATAGTAAAGTGACATTTGACGTAGGCTTCATCAGATATTCATGAAATATTTAGATGCAACATGATTAGGTTTAAAACAAAAACAGCAATGCTGCTTTGAGACCATTGGATTTTATTTATCGCCATTCTGTCTTCCACATTTATGAAAGGTTGGGTATGAATGTTGTCATGTCTTATGAAACAGTCATGAATGCTTTAAGATCAATTTATGACAGCTGCTATGAATGTGTTATGAGCTCACCCGTGTAACACCACATTATGTAATAACACCACAATACGTAATAACCTGACGAAAGGTAATACATTTTCACTCAATTTTGTCATAATTTATGCATTTTGTAATAAAATTCTTGAACGCAAAATGTAATATTTCTCCGCATTTTGTAATACATCATTACATATTGCGGAGGGTATTACAAAGTGTGTGACAAGAATTTCAGTACAAAATGCACATATTGTTACAAAATGCATAAATTATTACATAATGGACTGAAAATGTATAACATTTTGTCAGGTTATTACATTGCAGTGTTATTACATAATACTGTATGTTGTTTCAACCCATCAAGCAAGGTGTACCAATAAGGTAAGGCAAAGCGGCAGGACCGGGTGACAGAGGAGAGAGTGTAGCCTGGGGAATGTGAAGGCTGTGAAGGGGACAGTGGCAGTGTCTGCTGAATGTGTTGTGTGCTGTGTTCCTGACCCTACTGCTGAGGGCTGCATTCCGATGGCATATTCTTTCGGACGAAGGCGGAGATCTACTTGTGGTTTTGACTGTGCGGTCAGCGATGCACCACAGATGTTTTGTCATATGCTAGCAACTCTTTGTGACAACCAATCCCGGTCTCCCGTCGGACGTGACTCCCGACTTCGCCACTGATGCTGAACCCATTTGATGCTGCCTGACCGTAGCCTATTCGCTGTTGATGGTTCCCAGTCTCAACCTCCCGAGCGGTGCCACACACAAATCAGCTTGCCTGTAGTGAGGCTTATAAACGCGTTCCTGGATCCTGATGAAAACATGGACTTTCTTTCTTTTTTTTTTTTTTTATTTGTTTCTTTATTTTTGATTGGGTTGTAGCCTATGTTTTGCTTGCCTGTTTTGCTTGCCTACGAGGCTTGCCTGGTGTATCTTTAATAAAGTAATGTTTTTTTCTGTTTTTGTCTCTTCTATATCATAGAAATCCCAGGAACCATCAATAGCCAAAAGGATGAAGATAAAAATAAAAATGTAAAACCACCAAGGGCTTGCGCAAAGCAAGAGGAGGTGGATATTTTTTACTGTTTACTTATTTCATCACCTTGCTGAAATAATCGCATAGGCCTATTTTTGGGACTTTTTTTGCCTAAATCAAAATAAAAAAGTAGTTTTTGGTGATTTTTTGTAATTCCTGAAAAAGCTGGAAAAATACTTAGGTGATTACTTTAGCATAGTGATGATTTTTATTTTTAATATTAGAGAGAACTGAAAACTGTTTGATTCTCAGAAAAGCATGCTTTTCGTTTCATCAGTACTAAAGGTTGAGAATTGAGAAACACGAGTCAATCAGAAGTACGGATTGAATTATTTGACATTCTACATGTATATATTTCAATTGTTTTGGCTTAATTTGATATATTCATTAACTCCGTAATGCGCAAACATGCAGTTCTGTCCATCTGCATTGGACTGTATTACAGTAATGAATTGACATGGATCTATCAATCACCTCTGAGAACTACAGTATTTGAAGCTACATGAACCACGTGACCAAGAACATTTTCTGTACCCCAGTTGTCACAACTCTCCCTTCATATGTTTCTGGCCAGTGTTCTAATACTGAAAACCTGTGTACAGGTTGTAGGTTGTAGGTGAAGTTCTAAACAATTAGGAATTGGTAAGAGAATTGATAAATAATTGCCCCAATAAGCAAATTGACATTGACATATATATCGATAAAATCCTCTAAATTCTCATCCCCTGATCAGCGCGGTATATTATGTAAAAAAAAATTGTGGTTTAACTCCTTGTCAGTCTGATAGTATCATCATTTGTGCTGTGCTGTAATGTTACATTGCCAGGATATTGTGCCACATACTCCACATGAACGTGCTGACAGCGGGCATCGGCCACAGCCACAAGATGGTGGAAGGGGTGAGTTATTTTATTCAAGATGTCTTAAAACATTAACCACTCAAATAGGTATATTCTGAATATACTAGAATTATGGCTTGGTTGCATGTGATGTCCATGTATTGGGATTACTGTAGGTTTCTGTAGGACAGAAGCCCGTTCGTGTTGTTCACTTTCATATTTTAACCCTTTAAGAATGGAACATTTAAAATTTATTAAATAAAGTATTTTAACTATCTTCAATATGTTTGTGTCTGTAGGTGGTCAGCAGAATGCACCCAATGACAAAAATCAGGTAATTCATATAAATAACTTATAGGCTCAACAATAAAAAATAGGCTTATTAGGATGGCACCTTTTCAGTTACACTTTATTTTGAGGTTCACATATAAGCCACTAATACATACCTAATTAATACTTGTATTAATGACATGTACTGTAAGGCACATGGCGATATTAATCGTTTGTTAGACATATTTTCACAAATGTCTTGTTCATGATATATTAGGCCTTTATTCTTGATATAATCTTAATAATTACCTAGTAATGGCTAACATGTAAAATAAAGTGTTACCACATTTTCAATTAAAGTGATATTCTATTCTATAAGGGCAAAATTCTCCAATCTCGCCTAAGTCGCTGAGCTGTTTACTTTACCTTACGCGTGTTTGCTTTTGACCTGCGTGGATTCTGTCTTGATCTCTCCTGCCACTGGCTTAAACTGAAAATGAAGGCGGTCTTATGAAAGAGGCGTGATTTATGTTAAGTCCAACCAGACTGATTAACTGCGTCAAGAATTTCCGTTCTAATGAAGTCATGGAATGTGGACCTTTATCATTTACCTTCAGAATGCTACTTAAATCCAGGAAGACGATGAGCCAGCTTTTCATTTTGAAAATCTTTTAAATGAGAATTTAACACGGGAATAGCCTGCAATAATGACTGACCTTCGATATTATTGATATGGTACTACTGTAGATAATGAAATTCAGACATTCATGTATTCATTGTTATTATAATAGGTCTACAGTTTTAAAAATAATATGATGGTCGACGATGAAAAAAAAGTGTAGGTTACAGTCCATGTGTGATTAACTTGCAACGGCTAAGTCAAGCATTACAGCTTGTTAATACCCCCAAAACATTTTAAACACACTTTTGAGAAATACAATTAATTTTGAAATAAAGAATAATGTTAAAGGAAACAAAGCAACAAGTTCGAAGTATAGTTTGGCCTATGCTACGTAGGCCTACAGTATAGGCTGCGCCTGCATCTGGTTTTGATGTGCATGTTGATAGTAACTTTTAGGTTACTTCAGACAGGAGACCAACCTCCAGTTCAAGACAACAAGACGTTGCAAAACGTTTTGTACGTCACCTATAGGGATGAATGGGAAACCAAAGCAAAGCCCTTCAAAACGTTGCGTCCACTGAACTTAAGGCCTAAGTCAGGCGACGGTAGAAAAATCAGGAACAGAGTTTTATTTGCCATGATGCATCAAGGGAGAGACAGCACGCTTCACATACAGTAAGGATCCATCAGCTGCTCTACTAGACAAGGAAATAGCCTGAGTATATGTACGATTAAAGGTTGTCGGGAGGTGGCATTGGTCATCCCCATTGACATGGAACGCACTGAATCAGCCCATGATTGGTCTAAAAGAGCAGATAGCCCCTGACGCAGGGGACACACTTAGACAGTGCTAGTAGCAATACATCCCAAGAACATAACATTCCACCTTATCTCTAATGACGGGAACAGTATGAACAGAATTAAATAAAAACAATCATGTCATATGTGGAGCGAGGCCTAGTTCAAAGATAATGACTGAAAATAATAAGACATACATTCTGATTCTCATAAAATATGCATGGGAAATGTGGCGAGGGAAAGCCTTGTAGTGGCACTGGACCGCAATACAGCCCTCAAAACTGCTTAGCAGTAAAACATAAGAAGTGATTATAGTAAATCCTACAGAGACTCTTTTTGTTCCATTAGAATGAATGTCAAGGCGGACAACAGCAAAGTGGATGGAGGAGGTTTTTGTGGTCCATCGTTGGCTGTTGGAATACGGTAGGTCACAGACTTTGCCATTACATCATTACAGAGTTCTTGGCTATTGTTTCATGTCATGCCATGACCTCTTCTGATCTTTGCATCCCTTTGACGTGTGATGTAAAAGGAAATTAGCATCTGCTCAGTGTACGGTATCTTAAAACAAGCCAATGCATGTATGAACAGATTGCAAACCTGGTGTCACATTGTGCACATTGGGTGGAATTCTCCGGGGTGCGTAAGTTCTAAAAACACATAGCTGCGTGCTTTATCGCCATTCATGCAAATGGCAGAAAAGCGCACAGCTAAGTGATTTTTGAACTTACCATTGTCTGTTGAAGCAGGATGAGCTGTGTGTTTCTTGAATGTATGGAAAAAGGGGGAGAGAAATATAAATAATGAAAGGAGAGGCAGGAGAAGCTACATGTAGGAATTTCTATGGTATTATTTCCTTATTACTACTTATTGATGGGAAGTTAGTGAAGTTAGTTGTTGTTTAGGATATATTTATGATATCAATATGCTTTGCTCAGGAAGAGGGCTTAAAAGATGATAGTATACCAGGAACAGTTTATAAAATGTGCAACAATTGCAGTTGGCATGACAGTGTAACCTATGACCATAAAAAATAGATAAAAACTGTAGCTGTGTATTTTTCCAGATTGTGCAGACATGTTGCGAATGTTGCCGATGTTGTCTGTGTCCCTGCGGGGAGGACCCCATGGTAAGTTTTTACGTCTAAGCTTTGTAACCTTCGCATTTCTCAAAACAGCAAATGCAAGACCAAGAACTGCAACAGTTCTCTTGTACTCTTGTAATATCACCTTTGGCACTGGTCCCTCAATCTGTATGTGCTCTGTGGTCCTATACAGTACATGAAGCATGTTGAAAATCTGTGTGTGCGCCGTTTTGGTCCATTTTCATTTTCATAGAGACCCCACGTAGCTTCTGTGCTGCTTGCTTGAAATGAGAAAAAATAAAAATAAAAGACAGTGTTGAAGCAGTAGCAGAATAGTTGCCTGTAGATAGCAAAGGAAACGGCGGACACAGAATCATGCCAGTGTGACACGCGGAGTACAACGAGGAAATGAGCTGCGGCCATGTCTGAAGTGGGTGGATTTAAGCGACAGGTCCATGCCCCCTTGCGAACGCACAATCAAGGCACACCTGCATAGACTCACACACACAGCAACACAAACACGCACAGGAGAAGATCAGTTCAGTTCAGTTCAGTTCAGTTTATTGTTTGTCAATTTCTTCACATGTACTAGACATACAAAGGAATCGAAAT
>JASCQY010016912.1:0-10201 GCA_030264315.1 Sardinella tawilis
GTGTGTGTGTGTGTGTGTGTGTGTGTGTGTGTGTGTGTGTGTGTGTGTGTGTGTGTGTGTGTATGCATGTGTGTGTGCATTATATCATTGTTCCTTTTGGTTTGTTTTAAAACGTCCACGATGTGGTTAACGACATGTGTTCAAAATCTTTCCCATTCAAATCAACTCATCCATTTACAGTACAGTATTTATTCACAAACAATGAATCTATTCATGCAGTGTCTGTATATTTCATCAGCTTATAAACTGCAGGTTGTGCGGTGACATGGCCTGTATTGTGTGTGCTAGTGAGCTGCCTTCTACACGCAATGAAGTATGAAGTTTTAAAACTGTCAACAAGGACCCAGACGACCTCTGTGCAACTGGCATCGCCCCTCCGCCTCTGTCACACTTCTCCCACCACAGTGTAAATGGTGTGACCTCCCAGGCAAAATAAAGCATCTGGAGGAAACAGAGGTGAGAATGAGATGGCACATCAACAAGAGCCAATGGGGAGTGATTGTGTGAGTGTTTGTGAGTGTGTGTGTGTGTGTGTGTGTGTGTGTGTTGTTTGTGTGTGTGCCCATATGTGTATGCATGCAAATATGTGTGTATGTGTATGATTGTGTGTGTGTGTGTGTGTGTATGCATGTGCGTGTGTGTGTGTGTGTGTGTGTGTGTGTGTGTGTGTGTGTGTGTGTGTGTGTGTGTGAAGCCAACATCAGTGTTAGAGATGGCAGAGACCCTCACACACAAGCAAGCCAGGGCTCCTAAATGAGTTTCCTAGTCCGGGCCTGTGATATATAATTAATGCCAAACAGTCGAGAAGCTTTGGCTCATTTGCTGCGCATCTCATTCATATTGGATGAGGCAGGAGTGGACTTCTTTGTCACAGCAAACTCGCTACACAGCGTCTGAGAGTTGCGAAATGCCGTGTGCGTTCAGATAAAACAAATTCCCCAGCACGGCTGGAGCACACATACCCAAGGCATCCTCCCAAAACAAATCCAAATAAAAAAAGTGTCAAAAAAGTTCATGCCATGCAAGAATTCTAGCGGGTCCCTGGCGCTGTACAATGGGGGGAGTGTCATTTCACAGTGTGCTATCCATACTTAGAAACTCAATGTGTTCTTCAAGCGTCTCATTTCAAAAGTCACTTCATGCCATATGCTTTGATATGCTTTTTTTTTATATACGAGATATATGAGTCACAATTTTCCCCTGAAAAATAATTCATTTGAGATTGGGAAAAAAAAAGAGATTGAATTGATTTGATAGTTAATTTGTCATGCTGGATGTATTACTCTATGTGCTGTTTTTAAACATTTGTTTATAAATCCAGACAGTTTCTAGTTTGTAAGCAACCGAGTAACAGAAAATAGCAAAGTCTTTTGATGGGATGGCAAAGCCTAGTGGGAAAATAATAGAACCTTGTCTGAGCATTTTAATTTGCAGATAAAGCTACTGACACTTACTAAATAAAATGCTGTTTATTATGGCATTCCAATTTTACTCCACCAGGTTTTGACAATTTAAGAAGTGTAAGTCTTTTATGTTGCTGAGATCTGACACCTGCCCATCCCTTACGCCAACCCATTTTCTCCCATCCATCCATTTTCATTGCACTTACTCAAGTTTTAAATCTTTAGATCTTTAGATCTTTATTCCTTTATTTCGATAGGAGTGAGAGAGTGACAGGAGGCGAGCGGGAGAGAGAGATGGGGGAGGATCGGGAAATGGCCACAGGTCGGACTCGAACCCGGGTCCCTGGATTCCTGGTATGGTGCCTTAACCAACTATAAGTGCCCCCTCAATTGGCCCTTTTCCACGGCACGTTTTCGTAACGGCTCGGCTCGGCTCAATACGGCACAGCTCTAGGCTCTTTTCCTCCTTTTCCACTGGCCGCTGCACCCGATTGGACCTGGGACCCGTTGATGGTTTTCTGTACCTGTCTCAGAGGTGGCTCTAGTTGTGCTGAGCCGACACTAAAACGTGATGTGACATACCAGCTGCAGCTGATTGGTCTGAGCGCCCTATCAACTTATGTCCATGCAGTCAGGTCAACATTGAATGTCAATTGTTTATTCCTTGAAATAAAAATATTCTGTAACACTTTACTTGAGGGGTGCGTTCATAACACATTCATAGCAGCTGTCACAAATAGTTCATAAAGCATTCATGACTGTTTCATAAGACATGACTCAACATTCATATCTAACCTTTCGTAAATGTGGAAGACAGAATGGCAATAATATAGCCTATCAAAATAAAAATCTCAAAGCAGCATTGCTGTTTTGTTTTAAACTTGATCGTATCACACCTAAATATTTCATGAATATCTTATGAAGTCTATGTCAAATGTCACTTTACTATACAGGTTGTGAAGTATTAGTTATCACTTATCTGAGTTTAACACTGAAAGGTAAATTTAAAGAGAGTATTTAAGGACCCTGATTGACTCTTTAAGGTGGTTCAACTGGAGCAAGCCTAATTTAAATGTTTTATTAAAAAATGGTCACATCAGACTCAATGGGCAAGTCCCATCTCAATGGGACAGAAGCATATTAAGCCTATTTGTTTTGTATTTTGTAATTTTTTTTTTTTGTTTTGTTTTGTTTTTTTTTTTAAATAAGAAGAACGTGGACCGTAGAACGTAGAACATGGACTGAATTCGAGAACTAGCCGCTACCGCTAACTGATTAGGGCATGTGAAAACGAAAGCGCAGCAAAAAAGACATGCCCTAATCAGTTAACGGTAGCGGCTAGTTCTCGAATTCGGTCTACGTTCTACCTACCGATGTAGTTCTGATACCTATCGACAGCACTCAGCAGTCTCAGACAACAGAGCTTCGGTTTGATTCACTCCGGAGAATCCCTTTAACAAATGCCAACTCCTTCAGATTACCCTCAGAAGACTGACAACAGGTTTTACAGAAAATTGTAGATGGCACCTTTAGCTGAGGGAGAGAGAGAGAGAGCACAAGTCAGTGACAGTGATGAATTAACAGGTCATAATCTACAAAATGAAGAGGCCTCCCTGTGCCACATTTCCAAGTCAGATCGATTAGGAAGCTCGGAGCGTGAAATTGTAACCAGGGATCAATGTCCAACTAATCAGGGACAGGGATGGCTCAAGATGGCGCAGTGGGGCTGATCAATGGATGTTCATTTTCAGTTAACGCGTTTCCTACATTGGCACACTTAATATTGTCTGATTAGGTAATTACTGCCTTGAATTACCGTTCTGTTTTTGGATCAGATGAATGAACTCCCATTCACAGTACTAATTCTTCACACTACGCAGACTTCTTGTATACCTAAATACTTTACATTTGAGTTTATTTCATCAATCAATTTGATGAAATAACAAAATTATAATATTGACACAGAATGTCAATAAATATGTAGCACAGAAGTTATGACGGTTTAATACAGGTAAGTCAAGTGGGACTGTGTGCTAGCATAACTTGGCAACTTATTGCATACTTCTTTCAATTAAAAAAAAAAAATAACATACATCAGTTAGGTCAAAAAGGCAAAGCCGTAGCAAAGCCATAGCAGAATGAAAGCTGTCATGTTTTTTTTTTTCATTTTCATATCAAAATAGTCCAAATCATGCAAAAAGGCACACATCAGCTGTCTACATAATTTGTCTATAGCATATTTTCATGCAAATATTTTTCTCCTTTGTTTTTCGATTGTAAAATTTTGTAACAATATGATTTTTACCATTGCAAATATTTAAACTAAAAATCACTGTATTGTACATTCAATGAAATAAAAATATTAATATTACACAAGCAAGGCACCACCCAGTGTCCTTGACCGTATAGTGTGTGAAACTATAATAGGTAACAGTGTGCTTGTTGGAAAAAAAAAATGACAGGAGGGTTCTATGTCAAGGAAGCCTTTTGTATGTCTTCAGAATGATGATGAATGTGTAATGGCAGAAGAACAGACATTTTGAAGAGGTTCAGGTTGTGCAGTTGAACAGGAAGACGACTTCTTTGTAAACCAGAAATAAACTCACTGATACCATTTTTGTTGGTTACCTACTCACATAAAGGAGCAGGAGGGAATATGTGCAGGGTCATGCACACACACACACACACACACACACACACACATGCACACACACACACACACACACACGCACACACATTCAACTCAAACACAAGGTGTTTTTTTTTTTCATCCATACGCTGCATCATGTTGTTGAACATTTGTTGCTGCAATCCATTGCAGGGTGCCCAACAGTGGCTACTTCACATTGATTATTCTTTACTGGCCAGCCGTTGTCAATTTTGTTATTTTGTGCTTGTTGTTTCATGGATATCTCCAACTCGTCCTTAAGTTGTTTTTTTTATTTCATGAGAAGAGTTCTTGTCTTGTTGACACTGTTGATGATGTAACATCTCTCATCTATAACTGTACCTGTGGGTGTCTAGTGATTTACTGCTACCTTTTTGATTACCATTTTATAATCCCAATTTAGGTGTGAATGTAGCCATTTGTCTTGCACCAGAATGTGCATGCATGTTTAATACAGATGGGTGGAAGGCTTCTTTGACATGACCGCAGGTCGTGTGTGTGTGTGTGTGTGTGTGTGTGTGTATGTGTGTGTGTGTGTGTGTGTGTGTGTGTGTATGCGTGCACGCGTGCACTTGTGGGTGAGTATGTGAGTGTGTGTGTGTGTGTGTGTGTGTGTGTGTGTGTTGCATCTGCAGCTGAAAAGTGAATTGTTCTGTCGACTGTAGCATTGTCGAATAGATGGAGGTCACAGCTCTCAATAACCCTTTCCCCTAGCTAGCCAATGGATTTCCAGACCTTCTTGCTATTGTGCTTCATGGATGTTCAGCTATAGAGAGAGGATGGTCTCACAGTGCTTGATAGATTTTAGATAGAGTTGGGAGCAAATCCCTATTGATATAAAAATAGCAGAGGCTTTAGTCACCGCTTACTAGGCTAGCTGTTCAGTTTGAGTCCTTGTGTAGAATTATAACTACTGACTAAAAAAAGCTGTCGTCAGTCCATGGTGGTATCTTAATAACTACATCAGTGCTCATAAACACTATTAGCAATACTACCGCTCCTTACATACATACAATTACATCAATGAATTTAATATTCAAAGCATGGGGTAATCAATTAAATTTATTTTTACGGTAGGCCTATGTTGCTATTAATTCCTTTATACTGTATGATTAACTTTCCAGTGTTAATATACATAGGGAAAAAAAAACAATGTAGGCCTACTTTAAACTGTGCCAATATCATGGCAAAAGCTGTAAAATATACACTTACAGTATATGAGAGGAAAGTCTCTCAGTGGCCAGTCTTTACAGACTAAAATTACACCAAGCACTCAATCTACTGTAGAGGAGAGCACAGCAAATAGCACATGATTCAGTGTACCAAAATTAAATGATAATGTTTACGAATCAGGTTTCAAGTGTTTACTAACAGTAAGAACACCATTGCAACTGACATACAAAGCAGTCAAAAGTACACTTTCTATTTGAGTAGGAAAATTTGAAGGATAGGCCTACATGTCGCAGATTTGCAAGATCCCCTAATGTAGTCATTCTTCCACTTTGAGAACATCTGTCATTCAAAAGTTAGGACTACCTGTATTCACAGGGTGGTTTAAATTGGATAATGATGTTGTTTCAAGGACACAGCAGAAACAGAGCACTACATTTTTACTGGCCGGCTTGTCTCAAATCTGCAGTTCGATATAGCCACATACCACAGATCAGAATCAAGGGCTCTCATTAGCCATTTCAGAATCACTCATACTGATGCTCACCAAAAAAAAAAAAAAAGAAATCAGCAAAAATACTTTGTCTCTGTGGCAGTAAACAGGATGCTTTAATTATTCATATTTATAACATGGTACATAGAAGGCCAGCTTTCTCTGTTGCTAAGCAACATGTAAATAACCTGCTCTTGTAAATAACCTGCTCCAGCATAGTGCTACAATTGATGACAAAATAAAATATCAACACTTGGAAATACTCTTGACCATTGAGATTATTAGTTATAGTATTAGTTATTTTGGCTCTAGTGTGCAACTTACACATCATAATGTAAAGGTGTGATAGTATACACCTCAGGCAATATGGCATAGGTGTCTATTCCTTTCTGTCAGGGTTATAGCCAATGTAAGCAATATACGTATAACCCGAAGCAATAACCCACAAAAGGCTCTCCCATTGATTTTGTTTACCATGGCTAAGGGGTGCTGGGGTTAGGAAGCAGAGTGTGGTTAGACCCTCTTAGCCACAGACATTAACCTGCATGGATTCATTATAGAAAGACATAACAAAATATGTAACTAATTGTTTATAGATAACGATTCTTCCACCAACAAATAGTTTTCCTCTAGCTAAATGGTTGCCATTTAACTTGCAAGCTTAGCCACCATTCACTTTTCTGTGGTGCAGCAATATAGAACAAAATGTGATTCAAGCTGTGGTATACTGTGGATTTCACAACAGAATCGGATGTGATTCAACCAATCATGGACCAGAACTATCTGTTTTCAAAAATTAAAGCTATGGATCCCTATTGAAACTCAATGCATTTGTTTTTGTTCTCTTCAGTTAATTACCCTTTATGATCCTCTCTAGCTCAAGTATCCCCACACTTTCTGCTTTAAATAGGAAGCAAGCATGAGCTTTTTCAGTCAATCAACATGTTTTATGAAGACCAGAAGAAGGGATTTTATTCAGTGTTGAATTCATACAGCACACCGCATTAGGTGGCCACAATAAATAGAATTTCTTCTTGTCAAGGAAAGTCACCAATACAACATTGCATTTACAACCGAGTTACTGAAGTACAGTATTGCGCTGCACATAGCCTACTGTACGTGCCGACATAAGTCACTTCCTGTCATTTCCCACGTTCACCAGCATTGGAACTTTCAACTGTCAATCACTCTGCAGGTATTAAATGCAACTGAAGCTCAGCACCAGTGCTCTACTACAGCATACAGTAATCACACAAGTCACAAGTCATAGAATGTCAAAAGTAGAGTTTATCACACGTTGGCACCCATTGGTCTTTTCTGCCTAGAGGGCACCGTTGAGGGCAAAAAAGACCAACCTAGGGTTAGGGGTTAGAGGTTAGGGATAGGTTGACTTGCATGTGGCACTGTCTGAAAGGTTCCGTTGAAAGGCAAAAGAAAAAAACACCATCGAGCCCCATTGGCACTAGAGTGGGGGAGACCTTTAAGTATGTAATCGATTTTGATACTGGTTGTTGACAACGCAGCTCATTTGTGGACAATGTAAACAGAACACATGACTAATTAGTTTAACAGCTGAGTCAGACTCATTACCAGAAATTATTATTCAGAGTGTTTTACCCAGAAAATGTATTCTCTTTCAAGCACGCCATACTGTAGCTTGTATAAACATGTGATATATGTACAGTAGACAGTCACATTTGCCTCTGAGTATAATGACCTGCACAGATGGTTTAGCGCAAAGATTACATAAAGCTGTTAACTTAATTTAGTTGTCATCAGCATCCACTTCTATGGCTTTCAGACAGGGTTTAAATGAGTGTGTGGTTTAATGCAGCATAGCTTTGGCAGTGCAGCAAAGAATTCTACACATGAAGCATGTTGACATACTTGGTAAAACTTATTATAGTGAACACTGATAATGGACACATGAGCTAATGGTTGGACATGGTGAAGGCATAATGTGAACACAATTATTGCACTCTGTGATAGCCAGACATACAGTACAGAGGACAGATCCTGTAATCAGTGCAACCCTGTTGGCAGTTCTGGATGAAACCATTCCTGGGGGTTCCTGGTAGCCAGTATAGTTGTGCTGAGGAGGTGTGACAGCTTGACAGCGTGAAAAGAGGGCTTCATCACGAGGTGATGATTCATCTCAGCAACCCTGCGAGGCTTTGAAAACATGGGGTCAGCAACAATTAATCCCCATGGGGAGGCCAATGGGAGAAGAAAGAGAACTATAGAAAACATGCACCAAAGAGAGAGAGAGAGAGAAGAAAGGAAGTAGTGAGTAAACTAATTGTTTCAGCCAAGCATTGGGCTACAATGTTACTCGAAATAGGAAGAAAAGCCCAAATATTAAAAATAATATTTATTTCACATTTACATTTTGGTGAAATGTATGGTGCTTCATAATGAGACATACTGTAGGCCTACTCACTGGGTGAATGAAGACAGAATGGAAAATCATACAAAACAATACAGAAAAATCACACAAATTATACAACACTTGCATTGACATTGAAGCTCACTGGGGAAAATAGAATGTGGGAATAGAAAATAGAATGTGGGGTAAAAAAAAATATTATATATATATATATATATATATATATATATATATATATATATATATATGTAATATACAAAATATAATATAAAATATATATATATTTGTAATATATAAAATAACCTGTAGGAATCTTCTATTATTTGGGGTCTTCTGGAGGCCTACCTTAGGACTGTTTGCACACACATGGCAGTGTGCAGAAGAGCTGTAGTCCCGCAGAAGAGCTGTGTGGACACTCATCATGGGCCACAATATTTCATGACAAATGTTCAAATGCATCCAGCAGTTTAAGAGAAATCGCTTTTGCAGTTCACTTGCAAACACACACTATTTTGGACATACACACACACTCACACACACACACACACTCAAACACTCACTCACACACACACACACACACACTCACACACACACATTTGGTTTCTCTGGTTTCCTCTGTTGTCTTTTTTTGACTCTTCACTTCTTTTTACAGACACACACCGACTCTAAACACACACTGATACTTACTTACGTGTGTGTGTGTGTGTGCGCGTGTGTCAGAGAGAGACACAATCTCATGTGTGTGTTTTCTCAGAGGAGGACATGCCCCTGCCCCCCCCACCCAAGCCCGTGGAGGTGAAGAAAGCCCCTCCTGCAGCCCCAACCGTGGCAGGTATGGACAGGAGACGCACAGACAGGAAAAGGCAAATATCCGTTTCTTAGCTCCCACAAAGTCATTTATTGCTTCTTCCACAACGTTTCGACCACAACTGGCCTCCGTCACCTGACTTTGTGGGAGCTAAAAAACGGTGTGTGGATATTTGCCTTTTATCTTTCTGTGTGTCTATTGAATATCCAGCACCCGTCACATTTTATTTGAAGATGTGCGCACACACCAAACACACACACACACTCACACAGACACACACACACACACACAGACACACACACACACACACACACACACACACAGGCACTCACTCACACACATACACACACATTCACGCAGACACTCACTGGAGAAGCACACACTGATGGAGAACACCTGGCCTCCACTGCAACCTGTGCTGCCCACTGCTGGTCAAAGGTGTGAACTACACAACTCTGCTCAGCTGCCTTAGAGGAAAGAGGACCAGACACACGTTTGTGTGTGTATGTGTGTGTGTCTGTGTGCATGCATGCATGCATGTGTGTGTGTGTGTGTGTGTGTGAGAGAGAGTGCTTTTAGCGGTAACATCAGTGACAGCTTTGGATAAATGCAGGTCGACTCGCTTTCGATTAAAGCATCTGCTATGAATTAATATAATAGTTTATCTGCTATTATTAAATGCAGTACCTTATCTGCCATTAATAAATAAAATACTCAATCTGCTATTTATAAATAAGTACTTTATCTGCTAATTACTTAAAAAAAATACTGCTTTTAATAAATATCTTAAAAAAGCATCTGCTAATAATACCTTTATAACTTGACTATATTATTTTACCCTCCTTTCTCTCTCTCTTTCTCTCTTTCCCTCTCTTTCTTTCCTTCTTTTTCTTTCTCTCTTTCCCTCTCTCTTTCTCCATCTCTCTCTCTCTCTCTCTCTCTCTCTCTCTCTCTCTCTCTCTCCCCCCCTGCCTCCCAGTGGTGAACAAGGCCACTGACTACCAGAACTACTACCAGGGTATGTGGGACTGCACAGGAGACCAGCCCGACGAGCTCTCCTTCCGCCGGGGAGACGCCATCTACATACTCAGCAGGGTACACACACACACACACACACACACACACACACACACACATACAGTACAGACATACACACGCACGCTTGTACACACACACACCCATGCAATGCACACACACACATACAGTGCCCTCCATAATTATTGGCACCCCTGGTTGAGATGTGTTAAAAGCCTTAAAATAAATTCAGTGTTTA
>JASCQY010016922.1:0-10201 GCA_030264315.1 Sardinella tawilis
TATAATGACTGAGATATGAGCTTAAAAGCAAAGGTAGTGAAATTACCCCCAAAATAGCCTAGGGCCCATAGGGTTAAGTAACACATCCACTGTATGTAGCCTCCCTGTCATGCTTCTTTTGAAACGGATAGTTCCTGTCCTTGATTATGATTGGTTGAATCACTTTCGATGCTGTTGTACATTCCCTGATAAAGCACAGCTGCTCGCATTTTGTTCTATATAGCAGTGCCATTCAAAATTTCTGCTGGCTATTTGTACATTACTTCATTACTTGGCAACCTAGCTGAAGCAAAAATATTTCTAGGTGGAGGAATTGATGCTTAGTGATAAATGGCTGCATGTCTTGTTGCTGTGGCTTTGTCTAATGAAACTAAGCTAGGTACTGTATGTGTGGTAACAATTTTAGAAAAAAAGAGAGAAGGTGCCGCACACTCCGAGTTCCTTATGCAATTTCTTTTATTTTGAAGGAAAAGTTCGCTGTTTTACACTTAAAGCTTTGTTTTCAGATCGTTTTTGATGAAATATAACTGTTAACATTTGAATTTTGACCCATTCTGCTATTGGGAGAATTTAGCTTTTTTGCTGTAGCCTTTAGAATGGAGTATAGGTGCACTGGAACAATTGCTCCTAAAAGGCATTAAACATTTGTTTGTAAAGACGTGAAACTCACTGAGTGGTTAGTAATGCTGAGAATAAATGTTCAAAAAACGCGCCGGAAACGATGCAGTTTGCAGCAATATTTTTGTGAACACATCAGTGAATACAGTATTAATGACCACTCATGATCTGATGAAGGCCTTTGGCCAAAACGTTATCATTGTTTTAAAATAAAATAAATTGCATAAGGAACTCGGAGTGTGCGGCACCTTCTCTCTCTTTTTTTTCATTCCTTGGACTTATTGGCAGCCACCACCTCTTTTTAGTGTGCGTTACATCTCTTTTTTCTAACAATTTTAGTAAAGCAATTAGCCCCTTTGGTCCATTTTATAGGCATACCATGAATATAGCCCAGCTGAGGGGGTTTACCAATGGTATAGAATGACCTCTCAGGGCTTATTGCTTAAATGATCAATCAGAAGTTGGCACTCATCATTTTACAAGTCTGAGTGGCTTCTCTGGACAGATGCCATCTGTGTGTCAGCTCTGAGAGAATGCCCCATAGCGATTACCACGGCAACAGATCAAAACTGTAGCACTCCACATCCTGTTGGCTGCTGTGCGCAATGGAAACCTATCATAATGCTGAAAGGGAATAGTAGAGATGTCTCTCCATATATACAGTCCACACATTGCATCATCTTACTCTAGCTGTCCATTCTGCCTGTTGGGGGGATCAACAGCTCTATCATTGGTGCCACTTCATGTAGCTCTGGAGGCCAATTTGGGAGCCACACACTCACCTACAGTTGGCATGATAGATACCAGCTGCCCACTGGTAAATGGACAATCTTTCAGTCTTCCTACCATCCATCCATTCATTCATGCATCCATCCATACAAACATTTGACACTATTGATTGAATTGAAGCGGTGTGTCAAACTTGTCTGACTAACGTCTGACAGATTTCAGAAGTTTCAGCTGACATTGAGAAGAGGTCTGAAGACTTTTACACCTTTCACTTACTTTCGAGAATCACATTAATCTTATATTAACATTTTTTGTGTGTGTTATTGTCTAGAATAGAGAGAAAAAGAAAATCCCCACCGAGTTATAACTTCAAAAAGCACATAGCATAGCTATGCATCCAAGCTTTTTATTCTCAAATCCAGACAGAAGCAGCGGAGCGCCATTCTCGTGATTACAATAGCATGGAAGGGCGATTACATGCTGCTTTCCAAATGCAGTCCTCTAACTTAATAATACACTTTCAGAAACTCTCTCAAAACAAAATTATGTTAGAATAATTATTTAGTCTCCTCTTTTCCATCACAATGACTCTGCAAGGTTCTCTTGGCACTTAATTACTTGTTGAGAGAGGGAAAGGAGGAGAGAAAGAAAAAAGGAAAGAAAGAGAGAGAGAGAGAGAGAGAGAGACTGCAGTTCTTGGATTTATGCCCATCTTATTTTTATTCGTGTTCATGAAAATCCAGTCCCAGATAACAAAAGATTCAGTAGTTTTTTTGTCATAGACATAGAAGTTGTGAACTAGCCTGGTGAACCAAACAATACATTAATTGTATTGTCTGGGATTACACGATTCACAGCGTTGAAGTGTGTGGGTGGGATCAACAGTCGTTCAAACTACACTGCGCGTAATAGGCCAGCGCTACTGACCAGTCAGGGCTAACAAGGCGACATTTTCAATCGAATGCAGGTGTTGCAACAGTCCACAGCCCTGGCATCATCGTGCTAAGCCCGCCCCAACGACTCACTACACAGATAGAACGTTCTGAATGGTCAGTCGCAGCCCGCGATGACACAGGATTGGTCTGTACCGTGCGAGACTAGACCAAACGCAAGGCAAGAAAATTTCTTCTGCCGCTATTGGTCTAGCGTGCTAGGCTAGTTTTGAACAGCTTTGGGCTGAAAACTTGATTGTTATGTCAACAAGAAAATAGAAAAAAGTGCAACACTACTGTATGCAAGAACATCAGCATAATCACATCCTATGCCAACTTGGATTTCATTGAAGAAAAGAAATTCTTTATCTGGCTTTGATTTCATATGAATTTTTCTGATTTCTATGATTCAATCATTCATTATCCACTTACAGTTTCCTAGGGATTGAAACAGTCAAAATCCACATTAATAAGTTTCAGAGGCTTCAGTCATTAAGAGAACCTGGGGTTTGGGGGCCCTCCTTTCGCTGCAGGTCTTGACAAAGTTTTAATGAACTGCGCGCTGCTTTGGAGTCACGAGAGAAATCATCAGCAGTCATAAAGAAGCCTGCTGGGCCTGCCTGTCAGAAAAAATGTATAATATTGCATTTTTTTATCTGAAAAGTTATTAATCTGGGGTCATTCCAATGCCCCTTTTGAGAAGGAAAAAAAATTGCATGACTGACACAACATGGTCTCCGGTTTGTTCATAATGCTTTGGGAAGTTTGAAAACTCTTTTGTGTGTGTGTGTGTGTGTGTAAGCCTTGGCAGAGATGTTGGGCGTTTCGGGCCAATTTGAACGGTGCATGTGTCTTGCTTCTAAAGCATCTCTGACAGTCTATCACAGAACCCACTGCGGTGAGCTGTCTGCATCTCTGCTTCCCTTGCTCACTGGGTCTGTCGCGGTGCTTTAGATACTGTATATGTGTGTGTGTGTGTGTGTGTGTGTGAGTGTGTATCCCACTGACACAAACAAAAGGCAAATCTTGTTTTTTTTTTTTTTTTGAAACTCTGCTAATCGCCACTGTCAGGCACAGCAGTCTGTGTGTACGTGTGTGTGTGTGGGGGAGAGGGGGGTTCCCACAGGGGATGCCACACACGACAAAGCCGATGAGAAGGATCTAGAGAGGAAACTGGAAGAGACGCAGAAGCCAGCGGGGCGCTGCTGATATGTGCAGAGGATGAAGCCCCAAATGTGGGGTAATCTTGGTAGAGGCTGGCCAGCAAAGGCTGCTGAAGCAAAAGGAAATCAGAGGGCCTCTTGCTCTCTGTCAGCTCCTCTCGCTCTCTTTTCTCTATTGTGGAGGGAGCAGAGAATAACAAGTTATAGGAAACATGAAGTAGATATATTGTATGCAAGGAAGGAATTCTACAGTTGCCTTGTGTGTGTGTGTTTTTTTGCTAGCCTAGAAATGTACATGCACCCTTGCGGCAGCAAATATTTTCTGCCTAGTGGTTTGGTCTAGCATCGCATCATAGGCAAGGCTCCGTCCAACAGTTGGACGAGCTTCAAAAGACAATTGCCTCAAAACGCTCTATCTTCGTGGAGCTTTGTTGGGCAGGTTTAGCAAGATAATGACAGGGCTGTCAATAGTGGCCAGGGAATAGCGATCGTTTGAATAGGCGTTTTGCATCGATTTGGAGGAGTTATAGACTTGTTTTTTTTTTTTCGCGACAATGGTGCGATCCCAGACTATAGGCCTACATTTGATGTCATAGTCTGGCTTGTCAGGCTAGTTTTTTGCACATCAACATTCTAAATTGTCGTTAATACATTTGGGTTTTGTGTACAAAGAAAATTGTAGCTGCCAGCAATGAATTTGATAATTGTTATGTTGACAGACAGGGTGATAAATACTATTTCACTTCACTCGTATGTTAATTGTTCTTCAGTCACCTTGCAGACATAGGGTGAAGTGATATTTACAGTAGCCTATAGATTCTTTGTTAAATTTAAGTTCCTTTTTTGCCACAGTTGGTGTTAACAGGGGGTTCTGTGACTTAGGTTTGGTTGCAAAATTTAAGGTAAATCCAAGAGAGAAAAGAGAGAGAGAATGACATTTTGTTTACTGTAATAAATAAAACAAAACAAAACAAAACAAAAAAACAGACAATAACCCTAATAATTAAAGCAGCATCAGCAAAATTCACTCGCTCAACCAAGCCCAAATCCAAGGTCAAAAGCTGTGGCTCCCAGTCAGCCATGCCTCCCCCAGGTCTCTTTCCTTTTTAATGGCCCTTTGACACATACTGTGCTTGCAAATATGGAATTACAAGGCAAGGATTAAATGAAATAATTCTTTTTTAAATGAAATGGCTCCCACATGGGGAATTCACCTAGAGCCCATACAGTAAGGGAAGCCAAGAGAGTGCCTTCATTTGGCCCGTAATGGGTCATTTAACTACAGTATAACTGTGACTAACCTGCACTATGATAAAGTAAAGCTGTGTTGACATTTGTAAAGTGTGATGACATGGTATTTATACTCTTTTATCTGCTATTTTTAGCTGTAACTACACAAAGCTAATTATTATCAGTGATTAAGGTGGGTAAGTGAATGATTTGGGGGGTCAAGACTGAATAACTGAAATACTGAAATACGTTTTACCCCTGCTATGCTTGGTTAGTTAATTAAAAAGGTTTTATAAGAGAGAGTTCATAAAATGATCCAAGCACTGGCTACCGACTGCAATGTAAGTCATGTCATTTCGAGCAAGAAATGGGAAGAGGTCAGAAATGTGCCCCTTAGCTATGACATGAAGGGATTGTTATCGGCCCTATTCTGATTGCCATGTCATCCCTCCAGGATATGTACTGTGAGATACACAGATACCTATCTGCAGATTTCATTAATGCTCATATTACTGACTATCCTGGCCTAGACTTCGAGGACCCAATTCCTCAAATGGAACACGTTTAGGCGGCTCTATCCATCTTAACACAGCTGCACCTTTCAAGCCACAGCACTAGACGCTCGAGTCTTAATTGGATCCCATTAAATTGATGTCAAAAATTTCTTACCGCAAATGGGTCATACAGGAGCTGTGCCTGCTCGCCGAGTTAGATAGCGCCTCACCCTCTCTCTGCCTTCCCTTTGGTTAATTCACACTCTGTTTGGCTGGAATTGAGTTAGGGGCAGGTGAAATGGGTTTTTGCCTGATGGCTGTTGGCAAGCGTGACGGCGCAAAGTGGGTGGCGGCGGCGCTGGTGGTGCCAGTGCTCATGGTGGTGTTTCGGTGTGGTGTTTTTGTTTTGTTTGTTTTGGCAGGTAGATGCTGTGTGTGTTTAATGTGCGTCTCCAACAAACAGCATGGATGCACAGCCATAGCAGCAGCCCCAGCTGGGAAACAGGTTGTTCCTGGACTTTTTCAACGATGGAAAAAAAAAAAAAACATTGAGACATGGTGGGAAGCAATTCAATTTTCTCCCCAAACTCTGAACACCAAAAATATTTGTGATTGCAATTGCATGCATCACTGACCTGTACTTCTTTCTTTCTTTCTTTCCTTCTTTCTTTCTTTCTTTCTTTCTTTCTTTCTTTCTTTCTTTCTTTCTTTTTTTTTTTGAAAAGTTTGCATTTGTCTTTAATATGTGATGTGTCTGTCACTGGAGATGTAACACAGCAGGGAGATAGTGGGTGAGCAATTTAATTTTCATCAAAACTCCAACTGCCATTTCTCTGATTGCCATCTCTCAACAAAGCCGTAAAGTGATGACAGAGATCATATTCGCTCATTTAAAAAGTGATTCTTTTTTTCAGCACGTCTTTTTTTGGGACCAGTGTCATGTACTGTAGCATTTCATCATTTACCAGGAAATGAAGAAATCGACTGTATATGTGTGTGTGTGTGTGTGTGTGTGTGTGTGTGTGTGTGTGTGTGTGTGTGTGTGTGTTTCTGACAGAAAGAGAGAGGGCGAGAGAGCGAGAGAGAGGTCAGGCATTGAAGGTGGAGGAACTACACAAAGTACCATGAGGAACTCAAGTGGTGTTGCCATGACACCGAGTGGTGTGTTAGCAGGAGCAGGACAGAAACCAGTGGGAATGATCATCATCATTTGTACTTTTGCTCTGGCAATCGCTGCGTCTCCATGAACAGCAGAAGAACTCCTCTGGTATTTAATGATCAGTGGAAGAAAACTACATTTGACAACTAATAAACTGGGATGAATTAATGGTATCAATTTAGTGAAACCACCACACATATGTTCACAAATGAATTTGACCACAAATGAATACTTGACCAAAAGTGAATATTCACTTCTGTTGCCGTTCCACGTAAACAAACAAAACGCTAATATCAAATTCATGGCAACTAAATCAACTTTTATCACTGCCCCTCACCCATATGTGCATGCTCACTAACCCCCACCCCCTCTCCGAACCATCTTGTTGGTGTTTGGTTGAAATGTGGTTTGTTATGTTTTGGTGCACAGCCTGTGCCCTAGTGTTTGACGTTTTACAGCCCCTGTGTTGTCTCCAGACACCAGACTTTTTCACATTGTACTCAGTGGGAAGGTAGCGAGCTGATAAAGGGGAAATGCCTACGATTTGAGACAAAAATGAAATTGTGCTAAAATCCATGCAAGATCTCATAATTCACCTTTAAGTGCAGCAAAGTCAGAAACACATTCTACTGTAAATGAAACACAATACAATAGCACTGTTGACCTCACCTAGAAATCTACTGTAGACACACCATAGCATTGGCAAATAGTTTTGCTCAGCTAGAACATCTAGCCACGCACCATTGGGACTCTGTAGGACAACCATTGGTCTGATGAAGACTTTGTAACACCAATCTCGAAACTCTAGCTTTTTATAGAGTTGTTGGGCGGGCTTAAAGGAGAAGTTCGGAGTGAATTAATCCAAAGTCCTGTTGTTCAGGGTCACTGATAGCTGTCTATAGGAAAAAGAACGAAAAACATTGATGCAACATAGGCCGAGTAGTGAACCAGCAACTTACACTGAGTAAATGGGGCATAGTGACTTTGCTATGCCCCATTCACTTAACAATAGTTATTTTGTTACTCGGTTAGTTTGTTTGTCGGTCTACTGTAGGTTGCATCAAATGTTCTGGTTCTTTTTGCTGTAGACAGCATTCAGTCATCTCTAACAACAGGCTTGATTCACATCAAACTTCTCCTTTAACACAATATCGACAGGGCTGTGGTTCTGATTCTGATTCTGCCCCTAGAATTGGGCCCAGTCTATCTGACGTACCCAGATACTGTACATTTTGATGCTATGGGATGGCTTGTCAGGCTTCTGCTGATCTACAATTAGCTGTGTTCAATTATCAAAAATTCACCTCCACACATTTTTGCCCACAGCTTTGAGCTAATAAAACCTGATATTAGTTTCATAACTCACTCTAAACATAAAGATTCTGTTTGGAAAAGTTTCAGAAACTATACTATAGCCTATAGTTCATAATTTAAAACTGAGCTGCTTTTCTAAACTTTGTTGAAAAAAAAAAGTCAGGCGGTGCGTGTGTGATTAATAGACATGGAACTTCGGGGGATGGCAAACTTTATTGGGCCCCACGGCACATAAAAAAGGCAACGTTTCAGATCCGGCAATGCTTCAGTCAGCGCTGGCAAAACTAATTCTGACGGGATTAGAAGTCGATCAGCTTAGTCGTGATGCAGTGGGGGAAGATGGATAGATCTGAGAGGCAGATTACATGAGGAGTGTGGGGGCGTTGCCTCCCCAAAAACTCCACAAATGAAATCACGCACACACACGCACGCACACGCACGCACACACAGACAGAGACAGAGAGGAGAGAGAGAGAGTGAGAGAGGTGGTCTTGAATTTCAATGCAAACCTGGCACACAAAAAAGTGCCAATGCTGTTTTTTTCTTTGAGCAACAAGATCTTTCAGTGTAAGGCAATGCATCTGTCCTTTCTAACTGCCACGTGTGAATGTGCCACAGCAGCACTTGCTTCTTTGTCTCATTTGTTTGTTTGTTTGTTTGTGTATTTCAGGCAGAATCCACTCTAAAACCCACCGCCGCTGTGACACCAGCCTTGCATGAAAGCCTCACGACCCTCTCAGGCAGTAGCCATTCACTGGTTATGGCACCAGAGCCAGAAAAGCAATCTTTCAGCAAATCGCCATCACTACAGAAACAGCACACATGCATTAGTGCACAGCTATCTACTGTAGCTCATGTATCTCATAAGCCTACTGTATACTACAGTAGGTATCCCAGCAGTTGCCTTTTGGGCAGCAGGAAGAAAGGAAGGTGGTTTTTTTTTTTTTTTTTTTTTTTTTTTTTTAATATAACACTCCATAAAACATTACCCATGTTTTTCCATGTTTCACTGAATGTGCGTGTGTACATTTGCATAAATATTATCGTTATTATTTGAATTTGTAATACATAAAGTAACATAACATAACATAAGTAAACTTTGCTACAACTTGGAGATCTAAATAAAGTTCCCCTCTAATGCGTTATGCCCTGTCCTAGTGAAGCAGGATGATGCAGCTCCTAATGACAGATGGCTGGAGGCGCATGGATGGGGCTGGGCTGCTTGTGCGTAGGCTATACCTGTTGCCATTGTCCAATTTGGATTGCCTGGTCAAATCCAATCCAGCACAGAATTGTCTGTGAAAGTTGATTAAATGTCAGTGAAATCCAGCATTGCTCGTGGTGGTATGGGTTAGCCAAGGACATTTTCACAACTAGCAGATGAGGTCACTTGTATTAATGAAAACTTTCCCATGCACTTCACTGGTGATAAATGACAGGGCTGTGGGTAGATCCTTATTCTGCCACAGATGAGCCCACTGTAACAGACTGTCAGATTTCACTGGGATAAGTGTAAGCTAAGTAGTTTAATAACCAAGGTATGCTATTGGATCTGGACTCTATGACCTTTACAGAAATAATGGAAAATACCACAGATAGAATTTCAATGTACTGTAGCTACAGCAAAGTCACAACTGCTTTTCGTGCAAAGCCTCTTACAATGATTTTTTTAAATGTGAGCTCTCATCTGTTATAGTGACCTTGGTGTTATTTCTCAAGTAACCTTCAGAAATACCAATTTATTTAGCAATTATACAATATATACATGAACAAGTATTGAGTATTTCAGTTCTATTCATCAAATACTGTAATGAGCAGAAGAGGACAAAGGCTTGTCCCCATTCTATTTTTTTATTATTTATTTCATTATTTATTTATTTTGCAGCCAATAAATTAGTTTGACCATGACTAAAGATCTGTCATTGAGGTTGAGTTGAGGCTGGCTGGCCTGCAAATAAATCCTCTCCCCTTCCTCTCCCCAACACTCATATGTGGGAGAGGCGGTTTAAATAAGCTGTGGCGAGCAGCTAGAAGCCCTCTCCCCTCATCCATCATCTCCCCAGCACTGTTAGATGTCCCAGACTGAAAATGAGTTCTGACAGGCCAGTTGTCAACAAATCAATTACAAATCACAGACAAGGACGCGTGGCACCCACTGTTTCCCAACCTGTGTGACCTTATGATTTGTTGTTGTTTTTGTTTATCAACAATACAGATCTCATGAGGGGAGTAAAGAGTGGTGTCTGGGTTTTGTTATTGGTTAGAAGGGCACCCAGGTGAATTCCAATAACAGTATGTGAGATAAAGTCTTGAGGAAAAGTATATTAGCTGAAAATGTCACTCTGACAAATAAACAAACAAATGACGAAGCAAATCAAAAAAGAAGTGGGAACATCACTATGTGGTCCATTGTGCATTACATACTTTTATGCTTAAAGGGATACGCCGGCGCGTCCAAACCTAACATTCCAGTGGAAGCAGTGGCCGAGTACAAGGAGCTGACAAAAAATTAGCCGAAACGATGCTACTTGACCGGAGTTATAGCGATTTTAGCGAAGCAGC
>JASCQY010016937.1:0-10200 GCA_030264315.1 Sardinella tawilis
ATACGCTCTTCTTCTTTCAGCTGAAAGTGGAGCCCTCTCGCCCTGTTGCCATCTACTCCCCTCGTCAGCCCTTCAGTCTGAAGATCACTGGAGACCCTGGAGCCCAAGTGGGTCTGGTGGCTGTGGATAAGGGAGTCTACGTCCTCAACAACAAACACAGACTCACCCAGACCAAGGTTTCAACACTTTGCTCTATAACCGCATACAGTGGAAAATCAGTATGTGTATAATATCTGAATCTGGATTGTGGGTGTAACAGTAAAACTGTAGACCACACCCTTCGTCATGTGGCAATAGGTCACATGAATCACACAGCCTTGGGAGCACGCTTGGGAGAATATTCAAGCTTTTAGCCATTACAACTACCCATACATACACACATCTAGGACACATTATCAGTAGTGTATCTCAGGATCAACGGGTGTTTCAGTCCTTTAATCACTATACATATATAAGGTACATTATATAAGGTATATTAATATTAATATATAATGTATAGTCTGGGGTTGCACCATAGACTAGGCTCACCTAGCGGTGAAAAACAAAATCAAAAGTACTCAAACTCATCCACAGTCAATGTAAAACGCCATTTCAAACGACCTCTATTCCTTGACAGCCCTGTTGTTATCTTGCTAAGCCCACCCAATATATTTCCACTAAAATACATGTAAAGCTTTTTGAAGCAATTCTCTTTTGAAGCCCTTCCAACTTTTGGATGGAGTCTTTGCCTATGGTGTAATGCTAGACCAACCCGCTAGGCATTTACACACCTGTATCCATCCGCCTAAGAGTTCAGTAGCAGGAAAAAGTAATGATGGCAGTCACAGTTCGTGATGATTTTTGTGTCAGTGAATCCGTGAACATTACTAACGGTGAGTTTCACATCTCTACAAACAAATGTTTAATGCGTTTTTAGGACCAATTTGGGAAATGCACATTGCTGCCATTCTGAAGACTGCAGCAAAAAAAACGAAAATTCTCCTAACAGAAGCTGGTGTCAAAATTTAAATCTTAATGATTGTATTTCATCAGAAATGAACTGATGACAAGGTTAAAGTCTATCCAAAAAGTCTATTTTCGGAGACTAAGGGAGTTTTTACATTCTGGCAAAAGAGACTGCCCTCCTAGGACTGTTCCCTCTGTAGGCCTAGATCAAACACAATTGCCAGTCACCTCTGCCCCTATCGACTTGGCAACTGGTCGTTTCAGGAAAAAGGTCTACGTTCATCCCTCCCAAGTATCGTAATGCCTCCCTTGATACATATTGCCATTTGGTTGAAAACAATGCGAAGGACTTGTTAAAACAGAAAAGGGATTATACTGTAAAGTGTACAGTAACCTGCCTAGAGAAGAAAGAGAAGATTTGGCTGACCTGAGTAAAGACAAAAAGATTGTACTTCGATCTTCTGATAAAGGTGGAGCTGTGGAGTGAATTAAGTTCACAGCAAAGATCACTGTTTTTAAAAAGCAGTTGAAGATCCATCTACTGTCAACATGAAACAATTATCATCTGTCTCTTCTCTTTTTTTCTTGTATCCATTTGGTCCTACTTTTTTCTTGTATCCATTTTTGAGATTTTGTCTTTTCTTCATATGTCTTGTTATGATCCTAATCATTTTGCTTTCAGTGTTTCTTATTTTTGGATCAATGTTGGAGATTGATAATGTTTAGCCTGCATGTCATAAGAAAGCAGAATGTGGCAACAGGCGTGGAAGTCTGTACAAGCCCTCTAGGCATCGTTCCCGCCTTGCACAAATTTGTGCTTAGCAGGTACTCTCAAACTCAAACTTTGTGTCCTGACGTAGATTTGGGATACCATTGAGAAGTACGACACAGGCTGCACTGCAGGCAGTGGCAAGGACAGCATGGGAGTGTTCTTTGACGCCGGCCTGGTCTTCACATCAAGCACTGCAGGAGGCACTGAAATACGCCAAGGTACTCGGCAACAAACAATAAGGCTATTATTAAACCCTATGAGGTTCATTCCAGACATCTCGCGATTCCGTCACTCCAATGTGGCAAACTGTATATCAAAATACACAGGAGATCTGTCTGATTCCAATGGTGTATAGCATGTTTCTATATGTTTAGCGTTTCTTGAGAATTTGCGTCTTGAAATCACATCAAATTTCAATTTTTTTTCCAACCCCCCCCCCTTCAAATAAATATATATTTTTTTATATCAGAAGTGTTTTTCAGACCCCTGTTTGTCATATAGCCAGTGCAGATTTCCTGAATTTCCTAGTATCTATCTATCTAGATGGTTGATATGTCATGGCAGGACCCAGAATAGCAATAGAGAGATAGCATGCACCCCTGTATCATTTTCACCTCCATTCTTCTCTGTGCAATAAAATATGAATGGAATGGAAAATATTCTGTCACTACATATATACATTAGCAAATTGTGAAGTCATATAGCATCCCACTATCATGATTCTCATATTGCCAGATTCTAGACAACCACCTGTATCTAAATATGAAAAGATATATTTACTGACATCCTTCCAATGGTGAGATATCTGCAAAAATTTAAACAATTATAAGACCGAAAATATGTTAGCCAAGTGAAAGTTAGGCTGATGTTAGCCAAGTGAAAGTATTGTCACATGAAACATTGCCTGCCCTTACCCATGTAGATGAAGAAATTTCGCAAAATCAAAGCATTAGCCTAATAAAAATTATACTGTATTTTACATACTGTGGTTAACTTGAACCCCTGTAGCTTTTGTAGCTTTGTGTTGCTGGGGTTCTAAAAAGAGGCGCAGTCATTGCAAGCACAGCAGGCTTAACAATGTTTTTTTTCTCTCCTTTCCTCAGCACATACATGCCCACAGTCAGCCAAGAGGAGACGTAGAGCCAGTAAGAATGCATAGTTCTACATTACACTGTATGGCGGTCTTTAATTGTAATTGCTTAAGCTTACTCCAAAGGTGTTGAAAAACATTCAGCTGCTTGTGGTATTCACTCATTCAAATTTCTTAATCATCAACGACTAAGGAAATTAAAGGAGAAATCTTGTGTAAGTCAGTCTATTGCCCTGTTGTTCAGGGTCACTGAAAAAGACAGAATAACAAACCCAATAACTAAGGTTAACTGAATGGGGCATAGCAAAATTAAATGGTTAATGGGTTCATTTATATAGTGCTTTTCTACTCCTACGAGCACTCATCATTCACACCAGTGGCGGTAGGCTGCCATGCAGGGCGCATGCCTGTTCACCGGGAGCAATTTGGGGTTCAGTATCTTTCTGAAGGACACTGCGGTGAGGGGCTCAAACCTGAAACCCTCCGGTGGCTGAACACCTCTACCACCTGCACCATCACTGCCCCATAACTTGCCCACATTGCCATGCTACATTGCTGCCTCACTAAAACTGTTATAATTCCATTCAGGTAGCACCAATTTGGTTCAGTTTTTGGCAGCTTATAGTGTTCGACCACCGCTATCTCTGGAATGTTGGACGGGAAGTGCTAGTGTTCCCCTTTGATTCAGAATATGGTAATGCTATGGTAATAATAATTAAAAAATGTCCACAATGTGTAGAATGCACATACACAGATCAAGTAACTATTCTGTATCACTCATATGTGCATATGAAAGTAAATTTGGTAACAATTTATATGAACCCAGTATTCATAAAAAATTAAGTGTAATTTAAAGTTTAAATTGTTGTTAAGTCTAAATTTAAGTGTAATAACGCAAGTGTAAGTATTCATAACTGTCCACATAAAGCGTTATAATATTATATTATTACATAGTCTAAGTCTTACATAATTATTTTCTTTTTGCCTTATTTCATCACAGGTGAGCAGGATGATGATGCCTACATAGAGTCGGAGGAAATTGTATCCCGTTCCTTGTTTCCGGAGAGTTGGCTTTGGGAGGATGTCCTTCTCCCTGAGTGCCCCGCACATGACAGTCACTGGTGAGAGAGATGATCAATAAATTAGTTGACTGATTAATGAGATTGATAGTTTAGTCATTATCAATTCAGATACTTCTGAACAGTTGAACATTACTGCACCATTTCAAAAATAAGTAAGATTTGATGTTAAGTGCTTAAACGAGAATGGCAGCACGTCCCAACCACATTCCAGAGTTAGTGGTGGTCGAGTACTATCAGCTATCATAATAATGGACCAAAACAGTGCTGCGGAAAGAGAATTATAGCAGTTTTAGCATGGCAGCAAAATAGTGCAGTAATGTTGGCAAGTTGCTAATGTCAAAACTACCTATACACTGCTCTTTTTCCACAGGTAGACCTATCTGTAGTAGTACAGTAGTTGTAATGGTAATACTATTAGAGGCAGCTCTAGTTCATTGAACTTTGACATAAATACGCAAATAATGTACACAGAAAATGTCTTTGCCGACCAGCTCCACCACCTCTATGACAATGCAAGGCGCCCTGAAGGACTCCATCACTAGTTGGCAGATTACAGCCATCAGCATTTCAGGAACTCACGGTAGGTTAGGAACCTCACAGCCCTAGACATCATAGAACTTGTAGTTTAGTCTGCAGGCTCCTCACAGCCCTGAACCTCTCAGGAACTTTTCTTCAAGACACATATCTTCTTTTCAGGAATCATGAAGGCCCACTGCCTGTAGGTTTTAGGTACTTAGTTTTCTCCCATCGTGGCTCTCCTTGCCCATACACTGCTCTTTTTCCACAGGTATCTGTGTGGCAGACCCCTATGAAATGATTGTAATGAAGGACTTCTTCATTGATCTCAAGCTTCCCTACTCTGCTGTGCGTAATGAGCAGATTGAAATCAAAGCCATCGTCTACAACAACAATGACTATGAGATCAAGGTAAAATTTGCATTGGACATTTTGAAACGTGGTGAATTGGAAGTCCAGAACGACTGTCCTACTGTATCTGATGGCCGATATTTCATTTGTATTTTTTTGCACAAAGAATAATGGGGGTGCAAAAGATGCAGGCCTGCATAATATTCCTCAACATTGTTTTTCTCAAGCGTCTGTCCTGGCTATAATGACAAACGGGGGTCTGAACCCTTACGAAAATTAACCCTGGTTTTACTATGTAAATCCTTTACTGTAGTTGAGCAGAGTGTATACATGTCCCTTCTGTTTTTCTAAATACCATAGTTACCATAAATGCATAGTTTTTTGGGTAACCATGAAAACCATGGTTGATGAAAACCATGCTTTATCTATGTTTTTACTTCAGTATTGGTCATAAACCATGGTGTGTGTTGAAAAAGACAACAGCAGCATGTCACAGCATGCCAGAACATAACAAGGAACCACAACTAGCTCACAGGGGAAAACATGATCAGGATTCAGGAACATTATCATGATATCAGTTAGACCCTGAAGCCGTCGCCACACACCGCCATTTGCGCCATTAAAGGAATAAAACACCCAAAAATGAGTCAGTCTCGGTCACCCCCAGTCTTAAAACAGCGAAAAAAACCTTGTTAAAATCTGTCCAGGCGTTGTCCTGCCTTGGGAGCAGCGTTTTTGGGCTTTAGCTTAGCACAGTTGCTGTATACCAAGGGACTCACTCTTGCTAGCTTGCATGATAGTGACTCCCTTGGGAAATCAACTTACCTGCTAGATTCTGCACTGATAGGCAACTCACCAGGCGAGTGACAGTGAGTTGCGTGAGGGATTGGCCGCCATCCGCCGCCACCTGATAAAATTTGTCTGAGCCAGCTAGAATGATTTGAAAATCACTTAAATTAAAAATTAAAATAAAAATAAAGATTAAAATACCGGAAAGTATGGAAATACACTCCTCCAGCATGTAGATCTTAAATAATGTGCCAAATAAAGTAGTTTGTTGCTTTTTGTCTTTATTTTTTAACTGGGGCTTTTTGGGGTTTTTGCCTTTATTTAGAGAGAAGAGTAGAGCGTGACACAGAAGGATTGGGAAATCACCTCAGGTCACAAAACTCCTCTTTTTACTCAATGATGTGTGGTGTACATTTTGCTATAATCTATCTGTAAAGGTGCGTGTAGAGCTTTTGGAGTCGAGAGACGTCTGTAGCATTGCCACCAAAAAGGGCAAGTACCGCACCACCGTCGAGATGGACCCCATGTCGTCTCGATCACTGCCCTTCGTCATCGTCCCAATGCAGCTGGGCAAGCACACCATCGGGGTGAAGGGAGCTGTGTACGACTCACATCTCACAGATGGTGTCGCGAAGGACCTGCTGGTGGTGGTGAGTAAACAAACAAAGAAACAAACAAATGAACAAAAGAAACAGATGTACAGCTTTCATATACTGGACTCATTTACATAGAGGGATGGGTGAAAAGAAGGAAATGAAGGAAGGAAGAAAGAAAGAATGAATGAATGAAAGAAAGACAGAAAGAAAAAAGAAAAATATTTGCTAATTAATAATTGTATAGTCATTAGATGGATATGACTGGATAGCTTTTGGCTTAAGTCGGATATTTGTTCCAATTCCTCATTGTTTTATCAGCCTGGTGTTCGAACTGAGATCCCAGTGAGGAAAGTTGTCCTCCACCCTTCACACCATGGTGAGTTGATGACATAAATTATTATTAGTAATAAGTAAATATAAGTTATTATTAGTAGTACTGTCAATCATACACAAAGAAATAGAAAAATCTTATAAAATCTATTACTGCCAGCAATATTGTACATCATATAAGACATGGCCAATACTATGATGAACTCTTGAAAGTGGCCACTTTTGCATTTTCCTCATAGAAAATAACTATCAAAATCAAATATGATCCAAATGAATATCATGCATGACATAAGGAAAGTGCATAAAAACTGATAGTTTTGTATGATACATATTAACTTTATACATTTCTGATATGCTTTTTTTACATGAGTACTCATTATGACATAGAAAGGTTTGTGTGTGCATCATACAATGTATAAAAGCATCATTGAATTTAAGAAGGAATATTATATGTATAATAGTAAAAACATGTAAAGATATACCCCTGTATATTATATATATGAACATGCAAATTGACATATACTTTTTTGTATGTAAGATCTAAAAGTACTGTATCGTCTTTTTAAATGTTTATAAAGCCAAGTGGAATTCTGATAGGGGTTGAAAATACAACTGCAAATTTGATCAACTCCTGGGGATATACATTTTCAATAAGGCACATATATTACTACACTTACAGGACATGCTGTGCACCCAGAACAACCACAATTTCATAAATGCAATCTGTGCAGATCCCACTGAAAACATGACAGGCAAATATTTTAATGCCATTTATTTTCAATGACAGAGCAGACATGCCTTTATTTTCTAAGGATTTTGTATGAAGATTCAGTGTTAGCTTCAGTCCTTATAAGTTACAAATTCATGCAAGTTTCATATTATAGGAATTTACTAAGACTTTTACTACTTACATTTGCATTAACTGTGATATAGCCTAGGCGAAAGCCGACTATTGACTCCGTCAATTAGCCTAGCTAAAGCCAAGAGGATTTCGTTTCCAAGGAGGGTGGGACTTTGCTCTGCAATTTAAATTCATTGGCGTTCCCTTAACCAATTGGTAACCTTTTGGAATGACGTATATTACATTGGCGTTCCCTTAACCAATCAGTAACCTTTTGGAATGACGTATGTTATGCGCTGAGGTTCAGGCTTACTCTCGCGAGGCTCTTGCTCGCAAATCTGTTTGGTGATTGGCTAAACTGTGATCGAACCGAGCAGGGCTGCTTTAGCCAGACTATGTACGGAGCGAAAAGCTTTTGGTGGAGAACATAAGATGGCATCGCCAGACTAACTGTGATATACAGTAAGGTGCATATGAGATTCTGATAAAGCATACTTCAATTTTGCAAAATGTATCTATCTCTTTTCCATATGGGCAATGATAAAGCATTGCACAAGTGTCAGTCTCTTTTCTTCTGAGATAACATAAAGTTAGACTATACACACAGGGTTACCAACTTTGATCAGTTGACTGAAGGGGCATTTCCATTTTTTGGCACATCCTGTTGGCCTGTTTGCACACGGGTTTCAAACATACACTTTCTGAAGCTGCTATAGGTCAAATATCGTGGTGCTCAAAATATATCGTTTGCGATAATATTGTAATCGTTGTTTAAATGATGAGCAAATTTACAATATCGAATATTTGAGAGAGCTGAGAGAGCACAACAGAAGCCCTTTGTTGCAACAGGCTCAAAGACGCAACTGGGCCGATGTGATCAAGTGATCTCTGGCCCTGCAGGCTGCAACACTGTGAGAGAGAACGAGTGGTGCATTTGCAAGCATCTTCGCATGTTATACGAAATGATGACTACGTCATTTGGGCATTGAGCATTGAAGTGGGTTCGACAAGACAATTAAAGAATGCTCATGTCAAACATCTGTTACTCTGAAGCACAACACAACGCCATCACGTCGCACCATCCATAGCAGAGAGAGTAGGCTGAAGACGCGGTGTTGGGAGATAAACAACTCTCCTAAAAATGTACTTCCTATTTGCAAAACTAACGTTATCACACGGTGAAATGGAATACTGAATTCTGATTGGTTAGCAGGGTGTTTTAATTCTTCATAATGCACACCTATGAAGTAGATCTGGTGAAGTAGAATGGTTAATCACCGTTCTACATCAAGGCTCACTAGAATGGTAACTAGGACAACCATAGAACCTAATTAATGGTTGACAGCTGATTGATTGACAGCCGAAAATACCGATAAAATAATCAATTAAAATGGACGATTTTACCATTAATTTTAATATTTACTGAGACGAAACATTTCAACAATGGTATGAAGAGACATTTGCAGAGGAGACAGAAAGCAGACACAAACAGTTGACAGAGGAAGAAGTTTCAGTAATCCAAGATATGGTTCACGAAAAAAACACAAAACGGAACACAAATTGGGCAGTAAAAACGTTTCAAGATTTCCTAAAAGAAAATGGCAAAATAGACATTGGTAAACACTCTGCACAGTCTATGAATGATGCTCTCAGATCTTTTTATGCTTCAGTACAAACTGAGTTCTCCACCACCAACGCTGTTTTCAAAGCAGTCTTAAAACAGTACTGTAAGAAAGGAAAATATGTCAGTGTCCATCACCCGCACATCCCAGACCAACATCTCCAGATGCTGCGTCAATCTCAACAGCTGTCACCGGACAACGCAAGAGGCCTGGTGCAAAAGGTCTGGTTCGACATCCAGCTTTCGATGGCTCGCAGGGATAGGGGGGGCAACAGGGAGCTCTCTCCCAAATCCTTCCTAATCAAACTTGATGAAAACGGTCACGAGTATGTCACCTTCTCGTTTAACCCGGAGACGAAAAATCACAAAAACCCCTGCGATCCTCGGAAAGAGCACCTCCGGGGATTGATGTATTCTGTCCCCAGCGATCCACTGTGCAGAGTTTCAAAAAGTAGGCTACTTGTCCAAGTGCCCAGTAGATGCATCGGCCTTCTATCTTCACCCGAAGTGCACACCCCAAAGCACACTGGACACCAGCGAAGTTTGGTACAGCAGAGAGCCGATGGGTGTGAATTACCTGGGCAACATACTCAAGAAAATCTGTAAAGAGGTAAAAAAAATAGCCTAAATAATAGCTCTGTCAACCCCACCTCAGCATAATGTAGCCTAATCTATGATCATCTTAACTTAGGTGGGCCTCCCTCCATATACAAATCATTCCCTGCGTAGCACCGCGGTCCATCGCCTTTCCGATGCTGGTCTGGAGAGCCGGCAAATTATGGCGATAACGTGGCATCGCTGTGAGCCCAGCCTCTGAAGCTATTGGACTCCGAGCCACGATGAAAGAAGAGTCTGGAGCAGCATACGAGCAATGTTCCCGCTACCTCCTTTGCTGACCATGGGCCATGCTCTAACCAACGAAGCCTCAGCCACCTGGCCCACCATGGTCGCAGCCCTGACCACAGCGACGACGGTCCTTCCACCTCTACAAAATATGAACTCCCGATTTCTTTGTCCAACTTCACAATTAATGGAAACATTGAATTCAACTTTAAATAATAAGATAATCCAATCAAATAACGAAACTGCCTGAAAATAAACCGTTCAATCACAACGTGTTTGCCTCAGTGAGATCATAGTGAATATACAAGGCCTTCAGAGCTGGGGACGAACCAGGCCTGAGAAAAGCAAGAGCCGATCTGTCCCGTGGCATCAGGAAAGCAAAAAAGGACTACACACACAAGATCACCACCCACTTCAAAGATAG
>JASCQY010017056.1:0-10196 GCA_030264315.1 Sardinella tawilis
TCTTTCTTTCTTTCTTTCTTTCTTTCTTTCTTTCTTTCTTTCTTTCTTTCTTTCTTTCTTTCTTTCTTTCTTTTTTTTCTTTCTGTCCTTTGCATTTTTTTCTTCCTCTTCTTTTAGTTCATTATGTTTTCCATGTTTTTACTGAAATCTGAAAACACTGTCAATACTAGCCCTAGTATAGAGCTAATATTAAGAATACCAATACTGAGAACTTGAGGACAAATGTTCGTACCATACATTAATAATGATCATTATTACTAATTTTCAGTTGTAAAACAAAACCAATTAAACTAACCATAATATACCAACACTAAAAAAAACAAAACAAATCAAAACAACAACAACAACAACAAAAAAAAACAGAGAAACATGAAAATTTTACTGGTGTTAAAGAGTAAAACGAAATATATTAGACTTTAATCATATTGCACGAAGACAAAAATTCTCACTGTAATATTAAATATCGGAGGATAAATTTCTTCAATGACTATCGGAGGATAAATTGACATCTTCAATGTCAATTAGCTTGCTATTATTAGACCAATAATAATCTAAATATAATACAAATGTATTTATTATTATTATTATTGTTGTAATTGTACTTTTACTTGCAATCCCATCTAAAAGAAAAGCTGAACAATCACCAGTTCAGTTTTGCAATTTAATCACAGAAAGGATTTATGCAGGGATACAAATGGCTTAATGATCATATTTAAATGTTTTACCTTTTCAAAATGGTCAGTGGTTTTGGCCCCCCAAAACATCCGCAGGCATGTTGTACCAGCACCTCGGGGCATAACAACTCAATCCTGCTTCCCAAAATAATGCTTTTCTTTGACTTGTTTTGAGGAGCGATAAAGAGGTCATTGTGAGAGGACTCCAATGGTCTGTCATGTTCCTCCTCTGAGAGCATGGATCTCGGTGCCCAGCCCTGGCTGCACATTCTGCACACACAGCTAAGCTTCCTCTGGAAGAGCCGATAGGAAAATTCTGTATCGCTCCTCTCTGCCCAGTTTTTAATATTAGCCGCCTTTATCTGAGGGCGAAGCAGCAGAGCGGAGCGGAACCTTCTCTACCTCTCCCTTTCATATTCTGGGTTCATAGTTTGGACTTTTTGAGAATGAAATGGAAACGGATGAGAAAAGGTATTTTTCCAGGCTTTGTGTAACATGCATGGCTTCAGATGGCATACAGTAGTAACAACAAGGGCAGACAGCTTGAGTTGAGTTCCCTCACTGGATCCTGAGCAGGAAAAAAAGCCCAGCTGCTCTGTAATGTGTGCGCTTTATGAGCTCGCCTCTATGCACACGCACACGCTATGCTGAGGTTGTCTGGAGGCAGTCACTAAAATATTAGTGGGGCTCTGTTTGTGTGCTGGAATGTGTGTGTGTGTGTGCGTGTGCGTGCGCGCTGCTTCTCATCTGTATCCCAGCGTAGCATCAAACAGCGGACACAGGGGCCATATCAAAGTCTTAACCCCTCTCCATTAGTGATGAGCTGTAAATAAATCAGAGCTGCAGGAGTCCCTGAAGATGCCTCCCTGCCTCCCGCCGGACCCCGCAGCCAATCAGCCCGGAGGCTGCCTTAATAATTCATAATAAACCATCAGCAGCTCTGTATCTGCCACTCTCTCTCTCTCTCTCTCTCTCTCTCTCTCTCTCTCTCTCTCTCTCTCTCTCTCTCCATTTCTCTTTCTCTCTTTTGCGCTCTCTCTCTCCTCCTCTTTCCACCTCTTTCTTACTCTACATTAGAGTGCAAGTGGGGAGAAATGTTGTTCTGGTGTTTTCCTTTCAACTGATTTTTCAGTTCTTATTGTGTTAGCCGTGAACTGTTGAGATGTGAATTATTTCCTAGTGCCATTTACTTTAATCATTTTTTTTAACCTTTTTTGTAAGCTTATTGCTTGGCTGATTGTGGGTATGGCTGGGATCCAATGTGTTGAATGATGTTAGAATAGTGCAGGAAGTGTGATGCATCACTAGTGTGCTAAAACTCCTTCATATCCACTGCAGTGGCAAGCAAAACTTATACTGTGTGTGTGTGTGCGTGTGTGTGTGTATGTGTGTGCGTGTGAGTGTGTGTGTGTGTGTGTGTGCGTGCGCGGGTTCAGCCCCCTGCTGTGAGGCCCTATCGGCTAATACCTCATCTTAACATGCACTGTTTCTCTGCCCTCCTTTACAACATCCTCTTTGATCTGTGATCTCATCGCTTTCTTGCCTTCCCTCTTCCAGCTTTCTCTCTTTCTCTCCTCCTCTTCCTCTCTCTTTCTCTCTTCTCTTTTTCTTTCTTTCTTTCTTTCGCTCTTTCTCTCTCTGTCTCTCTTGCTCTCTCTCATTCTATTCCAAGAGCTCTTGCCCCGTCCTGAAAAGCCTAGTTTTCCTCAGCCTTTCATACATATTCAACACAAACTGTTTGGGTGAGATAACACTTCAGTAACTGTCTCTCTATGTGTATGTGTATGTGTGTGTGTGTGTGTGTGTGTGTGTGTGTGTGTGTGTGTGTGTGTGTGTGTGTGTGTGTATGTGTGTTATATTTGGCTGGTGGGGTACAAAGAACAGACATGCTAACACCTGATAAACAAGCAACCCTGTGATAAAGGTCAAGTAGCTAGCCGAGGATCCACCCTGCAGACCTCCCTGCAGTGGCCGAAAGGATGCACTTTAGTCAGGCACTGACTTCTGACACACACACACACACATACTCACACACACACATACAACACACACACACACACTCACACACACACATATGTGTACACACAAAGGCCTCCACCCTTCCTTTCTTGACTTGACTTTACTTGCCTGTCTTCTCATCCCCGTCTCCACCGTCTGAGCCTAATCCAGCTGGGTCTGTGACACTAGGCAGCTCCGCCACAGGACGGCTCTAAAGCTCCCCTCACTTCCTCTGGCAGACCCCCCCCCCCCCCCCTTTCTCCTCACCTCACCCCTGCCCCCACATTTCCCTCGGCCAGCAAAGCTGCTCTCATGGCAGGAATTACAGTGTCTAGACGCGCCACTGGACTCCCTCCAGACCCCTTCCTGCTGGGAGCTGCTCGCCCCCACCCCACCCCCACCCCTATCCCGTCCCGTCCCGTCCCGTCCCACCCCACCCCACCCCACACCACCCAGCACACGGCGTGCTGGCGTCAGGACCCTGGCCGTCCGTCAGGTTGTCTCTGAAGCCCCGCGAGAGGAACCCTGTATCCCCCCCGAACAGGCAGGGACCTGGCACCCACCGCACACGTGAGAGAGGAGAGGAGAGAGAGAAAAAGAGGGAAAGAGAGAGAGGGAAGGGGGGGGGGCAATCTAATGAGGAGAAGCGGAAAATGGGGGGGATAGGGGATGGAAAAAGAGTGGCAGAAAGAATCCCCCTGAAAAGAAGTCTGGCCCCAGAAGCGGCGCTCAGTCGTTTAACAGGCGACATTGATGCAAAGTGACTCACGGCGCTGCGGTCGGTACTGCCTTTATATCGGAGCAGCAGGCCAGCTGTGGTGGCATAGCGGGCTGGAGTGGCCCGGCAAGCCTCGGGTCCCGCTGTGCCACCGGAGCCTCAGGATCAGTCAGAGCCCCCAGACTCGTGCCAGCCTGCGTCCACCTCCGCCTCCCACTTCCTGTGCCACAGCTTGGGGGTGGGGGGCGAAGGAAGGAGGCCTGCTCCAGTATGCACCATACTGGCGGCCATTTTGCTCTTCCCCTAACAAACTTGTATAGTGCTCTTTATTGGCTTCGCCGAATGACGGCAGAGAGGGAAGGCTGCCTGGCTTGGAAGCGGCCTCTGAAAGCGACTCTGCTGGCACGGCCGTCACGCCGCTTTTGCGCTTCAGGAGGGCCGGCAGTGGGGTGGTCTATATTTGGGCTTTGAATCGCACCAAGGCTGCCTGCCTGCCTGCCTGCAGAGGATTGCAGCGCTGTAAACGGAACGTTTCCCAAGCGGGATTATGAAACTTCTGACCACTGGAATTGCATTAGACGCTTAATTAATTCAATGAAGCAAATTGTTAGGGCCTCTTAGAGCCGGACCGCCGGGGCAGCCGGAGAGCCCTCCTGCCTGGGCCGTGATGGGGAAGAGTTGTCCCACGCCTCGGCACGCTCGGATCTGATCCGCTCGGCTCGGATGGGCGAGTCGGTTGGTGGGAAATGGCCCTTCAGTGATTGGACTTTGTCTCTTGCATGGCCTCAATTCTCCCTGTGCTTTTTGCCCCATGCCTTCTCTTAGCGCTTTGGCTTCGTCTTGTACTACATCTGCCTGCCAGCCTCCAGAGACTTTAAAAGGCTTCCTTTGTGGGTGTTTCGTGCAGACACACACACACACACACACACATACATACATACTCACACATATTCACACGTCGAGCGCACACACACACTCTCACACATCCATATTCCTACCTAGACTCAGAGGCTGCATGTGTGTGTCCCAGGAGAGTATAGTCAGTGCTGAGCACACCTGCTGACTTCCTTGCTGTGTTTCCTCTGTGGGGTTACCAGCGGCATCACCTGCTGCCCCACCACTCATGCTTCATATGCACACAAACACACACACACACACACACACACACACACACACACACACACACACTCAGTGCTCTCGCCTCACACTCACACCAGTCAAGCTCCTCTCCGTGCTCGCTTGTTGTGGGCTTGGATGGTTTAGAGCTAGTGCTGGTGTGTGTGTGTGTGTGTGTGTGTGTGTGTGTGTGGAATTGGCAATGTCCTGTGCCATGTTCTGTTCCCCATGTGTGGCTCCTAGAGTGCGTGTGGCTGATGGCGCGCGGGCCGCTCCAGGCGTGGGCATTAGCCGCAGCTCCGCCAGCAGCTCCAGCACCTCCTGGTTTAATGTGGACTCTGCTGCCGCTTTAATGCGGCTTTGCTGTTTGAAAGGCCGTCCGGTCCGGTCCGTGAGTCCGGAGAGTCGCCGGCTGCCTCTGGAATGCGGACTCTGTCACCTCGCCAGCAGACCCCCCGCAGCACTGATCATTAGGCCCGTCAGGGCCACCTGCCAGCCCCGAGGCAGAGAGGGCAAAGGGGGCTGCTGACTGCAGGCGAGCCCCAGGCTGTGTGGGGCCTCTGCTGGAAGTGGCCAAGGTGAAGTCCTGTGGGATTGATTTAATAACATAAAGCATGGGAGATGGTGCTTTTTTTTGTGTGTGTGTGCGCTTGTGTATGCTTGTCTGTGTGTGTGTGTGTGTGTGTGTACGCTTGTGTGTGCGTGTGTGCGCGCACGTGTGTGTGTGTGTATGTGTGTGTGTTCCCATGTGCTCGGTTGCAGGAAGACATAGTGAATACACATGAAGCATGTGTTTTTACTCTAGGTCAGTTCATCATTACAGTACGCATGTGCTTGAGAAAAACTGATGGCCTCCTTTTCGAAATGTTGAAACTTGTACGAAATGTCATTTGTCTGCCCAAGAAAGGCTATTTGTAAAAGAAAGTTGAAGTTCCGTGTTGAATTTAATTTTGAAGGGGAAAAAAATCAATTGTGCTTGTCGGATGCTCTGATAAATGAGGACAATTTTTCTGCGGCAAAAGCTGCTCTCCAAACGCAGAGCAGAGGACAGCACCGTCATTTAGTCCACTTATTCCTCCTGCACGACCACATTTGCATCAGGTGTCAAATTGTTGTGACACCAGCATAACAAACAGTCACCTCTCTCTGTGTGTGCGTGCGTGCGTGCGCGCGTGTGTGTGGGTGATGCGTCGGCTCCGCTGATGGTCTATGTGGAGATGGAGGAGTGTGACATTTGCACCTGTGCATGAATCACTCCCCGTCTCTACCTCACAACTATAGTACATGTTACCTCCACGCGAGCAACACGCACACACACACACGCACACGCACATGCACATGCACATGCACACACACACACACACGCACACGCACACGCACACGCACACGCACACGCACATGCACACACCCCCACAGCGTTGGGCTCTCTCCACTCTCAACCACTCCACTCAGCCCCAGCGGCTCTGAATGCGCCGTGTCCACCCCACCAAACCAATCCCACGCCACCGCACCAAGACGGGGGCCCCGCACTGGTGGGGCTAACATTTCTTTAAGCTAGCTCTTCCCAGCGGTGGGCCTTTGTGTGGTGGAGCGTAGCATCGGCTAGCCAAAGCCGCCCTCTCTGAAGGCTCCTGCTCCTGCTGGAGGAGATTGGGGCCCAGTAGCTGTGCTCCCAGTGAAAGGGCCCTGGCGGCAGGGGAAGCCAGAGCGGTGGGGTGGGGGTGGGGGTGGGGGGGTGCAGGCATTGGTCATGGTGCTCAGTCACCCCGAGGTCCCAACCCCATCTTGGCCTAATTCCGCTGAAGGTTATCTCCAAGCGCGGGCTGCCTAAGGCTGTTTGCTGGCTCAAGCGGGAGCGTGGCGGAAGTTTGAAGGGGGCCACGGCGCCGACTCCAGAGCCGCGGGGCCCACGGCTCTTTTTGGTGGAGGCGAGCCGAGCAGGTGAGAAGTCCGCCATGCAAATCCGGATTATTCCGAAGGCTAATAAGTGCGGAAATATGCATGCAGCGAGTCACTAGCGCTGATGTCTTTTGGGGGGGAGGTGGTGGGATTTCACAGCCTTTTGGGATCACTGGTGGTTTGGAGGTTAATAAGCCATGACACACACATAGATACATGCTCACACACTCACTCTCTCTTTCTCTTTCATAAAGACACACACACACACACACACACACACACACACACACAGAGTGGTTAGAGCAAGCACCATCATTGCTGCGTGCAGGAGGAGATAAGCAGACAGCGGTGGAAAAGTCATCCGTCTTTCTGTCTCTCTTGGCCTTTCACTCTCTCTCCACCACTCCCCCTCCTCCTCTCTCTCTCTCTCTCTCTCTCTCTCTCTCCCTCTCCTGTGCAGCTCAGTTCTAGAATAGTTTCCCATTTCAGTTAAATCTCCCCCAATTCTTCTTCCCATTATTCTAATATAACAGCGCAGCCCTGCGCTGACATATTCCATCATTCTCCGAGTGTGCTGAAGTAGGGGCTCGGCCGGAGCCGGAGCCGGAGCCGGTCTGTGCGGTCGGCCTGAGCGTATTCAGTCCCGCTCCTGCAGCGCCAGTCTCCCAGGAAGGGGGGAAAAAGAAAGAGAGAGAGAGAGAGAGGGAGGATGAAGTGATTTAGAGACATGACAAGTCCTGCACGTCCGCTCCAGTAAGAGAGTGCTGTCAGACTGAGATGAAATGGGCCCTTCATGGGCAACGACACTTTTATTGGCCTCGGTGGGTTTTTTGCTTTGTGCTTTTTTTTTTTTTTTTTTTTTTTTTTCAACCGCCGCGCCGTCCGTTTGTTTGCGGACGGCATCGACAATGCAGCTCTTTCGCAGCGTTTTCAATAAACTTCCCATCATGTGTCCATCTCCGCAATCAAAGCCTACAGGAGCTGCCTTTGGCCTTTGTTTTGGGCCACTCAGGGAAATGAAACACCCCACACAAAGGGCCTCGCTGCTCGCTAAATATCAGACAGCAGAAATCATTGCACTTCTCATTCTCTAGGACACCAGCTAATTGATTTGGTTCTTCTGCTGGAGGTTGTATTTGTGTCCACATTGGCCACGTAACGTGTGTCTCCGCTATGGCTGGGACCATAGTACGCGCTACGCCATCGTGTCGTGTCGAGCCTAGCAAGCACGCTAGAGAATGTGGCGCCTTCGAAGGGCACTATCAAAGACTAGTGTGATTTGGAGTGATAAAAAGTTAATAAGTACAAGGTGATGCATATTTAATTCATCTGTGCCATGCCAACTCTCTCTTTTTTTCTTCTTCTTCATCTTGGCCTTGGATTGGGAGCTTTTGTTCTGGTCTCGGACTCAGAAACTAGCAGCACTGCTGCCTTGCCTTATTTTTGTGTTCTTTTTCTTTTTGCCGTCTGTCTCTCCTCCTGCTCGCAGTACCTGGCTCAGGCATTCCCATGGACCCGACATGACGGCTGCATTTGTCTGCCTCCTCTCTCCTCTGCTGTGTTATTTGTCTTCTCTAAAAGACAGTAGGATGTTGCCATGTCTGACATGGTGCTGCGCTTGTGTGTGTGTGTGTGTGCGTGTGTGCGTGTGTGTGTGTGTGTCAGAAAACGACAGCGAGCAGACATTGTGTACATTGTTCTTTCAGCGGCGTCTTTGGCGCTGAAACAGTCAACATGATGAAAGTGTGAGCGGATGGATTGTTTTTTTTTTTTTCCGGCTGCGTTCCCCTCGTGTCGGATGCGAGCTCATTCGCACATGACAGCTTTCCGGCTCCTTTGCCAGCGGAGCACGCAAACACACGGCATCGCTAGGCAAACAGAGGGCGTGTCCACAGTATATCTGACCTCTTTTATGTTATGGAGGTATGGTTGATGGAAGTATGGCAGAACATGAGCTTTCTTAGTCTTACACACTTGTTCTCCTTTTCTGCCTTTTGTTTTACGTTTGTTTGTGAATGCTTTTGTTTATTTGTTTTGTTTTAGTTGAATTATTATGCTTTAGTAATTTGATAATAAAACAAGAAATGCAAAAGCATCATACATGTGGATTTTCTTGGGAAGCATTTGACTGATTTTGTCCTGCGCCTGAGGCTATTTTTCCCCCCAATTCCAAAATAGTCGGCATGGTTGCAGTGTTTGCCTATGGCCATGCAACCAAGCTGAGAACTAGCCTGCTCACTAACTTTGGAGTTGGGAAGTGAATGCCTGAGATGTGCATGCCTGGGAGTTTGCAATACAAGAAGCCTCATGATGGTTCACACTGAGCATGCTCTGTCAGACAGCACTGTTTCGCTCTGGGTACTGTCTTTAAAACATGACCACCTCTGCCTTTAACCTGCTTAGTCAAGACGCTGCATGTTTAGCAGAAAGTTTGATGTTATTATTCGTATAAAGCAGTTTTCCCAAATGCACAGTATATCTGTTTCCAGATGCATGTATTCACTTTGGCCTCTTGCAGTCATCCTAGGGGCTTCACCCAGAGATCTCCATGTCTGTGTTTGACGAGGTGAAATCTAGAACAGCACCACATCCACAATCCACTTGACATGGGGAGCATTAGGAATGGGTTTTGTTTGCCAAGCAAGTTTTGCCCTTTGCATCTAAAGGGGTGTCAAATGACTTAGACCTCTCTTGCACAAACATCACAAAGGGACGTGACTGGCTTTACCCATGAGGACCACACAAACAAACAAACATACAAACAAACAGACAGACAAACAAACAAGCACAAGGAGCAAGTAAGCACACAACCAAACAAAGCATTTTATTTCTTGTCTGGATCTAGTTGTGCTGCTGTCTGACTCAGACAGGCAACAAGAGGGGGAGAGGGCTTTGGAGTGGGCTTTCTGAAGAGAGAGGAGAGAGAGAAGAGAGAGAGGAGAGAGAGAAGAGAGAGAGGAGAGAGAGAAGAGGAAAGAGTTGGTGGTGGTCACCAGAGGAAAGGCCAGGGCTGGTTTGTGGGTGGATGGATGGATGGAGGGATGGAGGGATGGCGGGATGGAGGGATGGAGGGATGGAGGGATGGCGGGATAGCAGAAGGCCCATGTCAGCACTCCCACATGAGGGCCTTCTGACATGCCAGCCTCCCTCCCTGCTTCTGCCAGTGAAAGCACAAGCGCACTGAACAGTGAAGACGCTCCGGTATTGGCTCCAGAAAACTGCATTTGGGCTTATTTGTAAGAACTGGAGTTGTTTTAGCATGAGAGGCTAAAGGTGCAGCGCTCCATGTGTCCACCCTCTGTGCCCGTCAGGATGAACCCGTGACTCTAGTCTATACAGTCATTGGGATGGACAGGCAGCTGGTGTTTAGATCGGCTCCGACAGACTCTGAGGAGCAGAAAGAGTTAAAAAGCCTTGGGTAGGGCTGCTTGTTGTCTGGGCTTACTGTTCTCTCTGCAAGTCGCTTTAGCAGATATTCACCAGCTCTCAGTTATTTAGATCAATTGATCAAGCCCCACTCTCTCTTTCTCTCTCTCTCTATCTCCCTCTAGACATCCATCTCTCTGTGCTTGATGAAGAGCCAGTAATTAGTGTGGCGTGTGGAGGCTGTGCTCCTACAGTATGGGTCTGAGTGAGGACTAGTGCTCATACAGTATGGGTCTGAGTGAGGGCTAGCGCTCATACAGTATGGGTCTGAGTGAGGACTAGCGCTCCTACAGTATGGGTCTGAGTGAGGACTAGCGCTCATACAGTATGGGTCTGAGTGAGGACTAGCGCTCATACAGTATGGG